>SNQJ01S0092929.1:13353-25796 GCA_010110895.2 Picea sitchensis | reverse complement strand
TTTTTTGAAAAACATCAAATTGTAATTACAATCAATTATATTATTTACAATATTTTGAATTTGATTTCTATACTTTGAATTTTGTACTTTCTGAATACAGTCCCAATGTGTGTCGTGTGCTCGATCATCATATGTGAATGCATACTTGGTTGAACTTCTTATTGTCGAAAATCTCTATTGACATTATCATCGTTTATTTCTTCAATATTTGAACGTTGTTGTTTCTTTATCCGATAAAGCTCTTTCCTTTGTTCGATTTGGCGAGTATCATCTCGAGTGCAATCATATTTTCTCTTGCGTAAACTTTTGTTTCCAATGACTTTTATAGTTATCTGTAAAAGATGTGTTCAACAAAGACTTCACCTTGAAAAAATGCTCAAAATTTATCTTTCAAATATAAATTGTTATTCCAATAAAAATTTGAACAAACATCATTTACCTTATTCAACAAAAACCCAAAAGATGATTCAAAACTTTGTTTAAGTGTTCTAAAAAACCACCATGTATCGATATCGATCCTCCAACTAAGCCTATGGAACAAAGGGAATAAATAAATAAAGAAAAGAATATAGTTGCAATCAGTAATAGAAATGCTTTGAAATCCCTATCCTCGAGCTTATATCTCTTTGTTCATTTGATGGATTGTGTTAAATGTGTTCGGCCGAAATCCTATTTATACAATTTGGCGTGAAAGAAAACCATACGACGTGCCATTTCATTTTTTCCAATGGACAGAATTTGTTCGACAGTCTTTCGACCAAAAGAGTTTTTTTTCGGCCGAAAGAATTACTTTTTCGGCTGAAAGACTTCGAAACCATTCAGTTTTGACGGTTTCCGTTAGATTTTAGTCTTTCGACCGAAACATTATTTTTTCGGACGAAATATTATTTTGGCTGAAACATTATTTTTTTGGACGAAATATTATTTCGACCGAAAAAAGGAAATTGGAACTGAAAACTAAAACCAGAGAATTGCCCCAAGCATAACTAAACTTCAAAGGTTGCAGACTCCTGCAAACATTGAGAATTTGGTTTCAAAAATGACACCAACATTTCCAAAATTGAATCTACTTTCAGTTCTTATAATTTGTTTTCATTTTGTTTATTTTTATCTAATTTTATTAAATTTTTTAAAAAAGTCACTACATAATATTTCCAGTAGACATTATGATTCGGTGAAATGAAATATCGGCATCTCTAAAAATATATAGTGAAAAATTCAAAAAAAAAATATATTCATAATCCTTAAATTGTTCTTTTCAAAAGAGTATAATTAGATTTTAGTTTTAAGTAAAAATTAAGATAGATACAATGTGTAGAAAAATATGTGTTTAAAATATGCAACGTTTTCAGCTTAGTTAACTTAAAAAAATTCTAGAAATTATAATATTCATCCGTTAAATTCAAAATAATAGTCATAATAAAATAGAGTCTATGTAGATTGTTGCAGTATATTTTGTTTCTTAGAAACATAAGTTTTATAATAGATACATTGTTGTAGAAATAAGTAACTCATTATCATTCATTTCATGTTTAAGGAACATATTATTAAACAATTGTCAAATTGACATATAAAATTGTGATAAAAAAAAATTGAAAAATAGTCATTGGAAAGCTAATACAATTCTTCATAAGTTTTGTTTTTACTGTAAAGTGAAATTCTAAATAAAAAAAAATACTTTTGTATGTCGGAAGTTGAATAACTTGTGAAAATACAGTTTTTTTTCTCATAGAACAAGCAAAAGTGTAACCCATCTTCATGATTTCACCCTATAAGTAATTAATGTATTAATTATTAAAGTAAATTATTAACTACTTAATTGAATGTTTATTGAATATGTAAATTATATTGCATACAAATATCTAAAAGCATTAAATACCTTCTTGATTTTGATAGATGGTGGGTGTGATGAATTAAATGAGCATGGTGGGGTGTTATGTACATTTTGAGGAAAATTATCAAATAACATTTATTAGCTAGCATGAGAATACAGACTTTTTATTTTATTTATTATTGTTTAATGCAAGTCTTTTATATTTAGTTTTATTTTAATATTTTCCAAAAATATGTAGATAAGGGAGGTTAATGAATAATAATGAGGGTGGTTGCGGACACTTGGGGAAGTGTGTATGGAAACTTGATAAATAGGGAGAAGAAGTAGAGAGGAGGAGGAGGAGGATGAAGAGGTTTGAGCATGATGAGAGGTTGTAAAATTCTTGGAAGATATAATTCTTGTGATAGTTTTCTTTGAGCATTTGTGCTTTGTTGTTATTGGAGTCATGGGCACGGAGGGCCAAGAAACTGAAAGGTTTCATGGAGCTAGGAAGCCGGCTAGGCTCCTAGTTGGCAGAGAGGATTCTGTTGTTTCACTCTGGGAAAGAGGGAAAATAATGCTTGGAAGCGCCTAGGACTACATTACAATGGATGAGCTTTCACAAACTAAAGAAGAGGTATTTTTCAGTGGTATTTGTTGTTGAGATTTTGTATATACTTTTGTTTTAATTTGCAAATCTTAGAGTTAACCTATTACTTATTTCATCATGCTATTTAGATTTATCCTTGAGCCAATGTAGAAGAATTGTGTAAATGAAATAAAATTATGTTAAGTCAAAGTTATTATTGTATATGTATAAAATGAAAGATTAGTTGTTTAACATCTTGGTAGGTTGTTACATTAAGGATTTTAAAATGAGAATTTTCTTCGTTTTTTTTTCTGAAAAATTTTCACCTAGATATTGATTTTCTTCTTCCAACTTTTGAATGCAATGTTTTGTATCATTTGACTTCTTGATCTGTCGAAGTATTTTTTGGTTGTAATATTTTAATTGAGAAATTTATTCATTTTTATCTGTGATAACTTAATCAAATTCTTCATGCACCCTTGATATTGAATTTTCGTTTTCTTGAAGGATCATATTCGAGATATCTTTAAATTCTTTTGATGAATGTATTATCATTTTTCACCTAATAATAGTGTCTTGAAGTGTCACCGTCTTCTTCTTATAGGGAAACATCACAGACATTTTTTCCATGTTTAAGATGAAGGTACCTATATTTTTAAACTAGGGTAACCCGAGAATGATGTTGATTTCTTGTTTATACATAGTTGTAACATTGAATTGAGATATATATACATATGAAAAAAATATATTACTTTTCAATTACATTCGGCTATGGAATTAATAATTTATTTTACAAATTAATTTTAATATAATTCTCATCCTCGATCATGTTGATGGTGATGTTAACTAATATTAGGTTTTTTGCAAGACCGTCAATGTGAAAAACTCCACTAATCCCCTTTTTTCTTCCATTAGGGGAATCTGATCAAGATCCTACCATGGCCAAATATGCTAAGAGGAGAGTCATAACCAAGGTATACCATCCCAACATCATATCCCCTTTTTTCTTCCATTAGGGGAATCTGATCAAGATCCTACCATGGCCAAATATGCTAACACGAGAGTCATAACCAAGGTATACCATCCCAACATCATATTTCTCATATGTTGAAAATCAATGTTGATGGGAAGTCATACCGATGGAAGATCCAAATTCTATCATCCATGCAATATAGCTTACACAGGTTTACATTGTTGCAACAAGGGCATCTCGACCATCATCTTGATAAAAAAAATTGGAATTGTCATCGAAATCATTCTTTTCCTTCTTCTTCTTCTTCTTCTCTTCCTTGCAATCCCTTCTAAAATGCCCAACCTTTACATAGTTCCAAGACTTTGACTTTTGATTTTGTTGAAGGATCATTTTCAAGATATTTTTAAAGTCCTTTGATGAAGGTATTATCGATTTTCACCTCATAGTAGCATCTTAAAGTTTCACCATCTTCTTCTTATAGGGAAACAACACAAAATTGTTATCCATGTTTAAGATGAAGGTACCTATATTTTTAAACGAGGGTAACGTGAGAATGAAGTTGATTTATTATTTATGCATAGTTGTAACATTGAATTGAGATATATATTCATATTCATCAATTGTGACTTGTAACTCTTTAATTTAATATAGTTTCGTGTGAAAAATATATTACTTTTCAATTGTATTCCATTATGGAATTAATAATTTATTTTCTGAATTAATTTTAATATAATTCTCATACTCGATCATACTAATGGAGATGTTAAATTATTTTCCATGAATACTTCCATTTAATGTAAATAACCCAAAACATGAAGTGTGACAATCTTCAGAACAAATTCCTTTCGTCATTTGAATAGAATCCATTTGGATTTCATCGATATTTCACGATACCAATGTGACGATAACCCCCTTTTTTTCATATCTCTTCTTACTTTTCTTCACTTATTAAAAATATATATCTCTCCCTAATTTGTTTTCTCCTTGATAACTTGAATTGGAACTTAGGGGACCCTTTTATTAACTTTAAGCATTTAAAGTATACCCTTTTAACAATGCCTTTATGAATGTTAATACCTTATTTTTTCAACTTTCTTAAATAACCATGTTCTAATCCTTTAATTCAACTTTTTCTATCATTTGATCTCACTAAGCAATAATAAAACCCAAATGGAATTTTAACTTTTCCACAATTAAAAATATATTCAAGGAAGAGACATAGAGTTTAGTTTTAATACACCTGTAATATTTTAAAATAGATGTTTAATCCCTTGAATTCAATGCTTGAATAGTCACGATAGTAGATAGGAAACAATTATAGTGGCTGTAAGAATGACACACCTATATGGACAACATGCGGAAAAAAAGTGTGTGATGGTAATTGGATTATGTAATATATATATATATATATATATATATATATATAATTATGGAACTAATCTATTAAAAATACAGTAGAGATACAATCAGAGAGTCACAGTGTTTATCCCTGTGAATGGAAAAAACTGAGGCTTGTCCTTATTGGGAAACTAGGCTAGGAAAATACTTGATCATCCTTCCTACCCTTTGGTGGGAAACCGGGATGAGAGATATTTGTTTGTTTTCTTACTATCATATTACCAAAAAAACTTGAAATGTCCTAAATGAAAAAGTAATGAAAAAGAAAAGATTGAGAATCAAGTGTGATTGTCGTTCATGATGGGAGGGCCATCCAGACCAATCTCTTCTACAATGGGGAATCTACTGAAATCATTGTCCCTATCGTGTGAGGAGCTAGATATTTCTCATATTGGTTTCTTCACCGAGAGGCCTCTGTTCTTGATAAAGGGATGCATAAACGAACTTTCCTTTCGTGGAGTGGTCTCAATGACTAGTTTGATGGAATTCTCCCTAGGTTCTGAGGTGACAGGGAGGGATGCAAAGAGAAGAGGATGGTTGTCAGGGGAGGGAGGAGATAATGGAGGATGAGTGGTGGGGGAATGGGGTGAGCGAGGCGAACTAGGAGGGATCTGAAAAAACACTCGGGAGGTTGAGGAGGGTGTGTGTGAGAAGGTTTTTTACCACCCAATAACTGTGATGGTGTCTGGAGGTGCAGCGAGATGATGGGAGGGAGCCTGAAACCTCTTGTTCCCAATTGTCTAACAATTTCTATAGTGATTCGGGGATCAAATGGTCATATCCATCCTGGTTGGTAAAGAGGGGTAGGGGAGGAGATGTGGAATATCTCCCACCGCGACCACTTCGCCGCAAGGTGGGGATGACACACTCGCAGGGAGGAATGAGTGAGGGACTATGCTTGTAGGGAGCTGCGAGGGGGGAGTTCCACCACCGATTGCAGATAGTAGAGATTTTCCACCTGTGGCGAGCAAAGAGCCATCTCATGAATTTAACAAAGGAAGAATGATAGGAGAGGTCATGGCTAGTGAAGTGATAAGTGCCATGTGGAGGGGGGATAAAACATGACACCATTAATGCAACCAAACTTTGCAAGCGCATGGACTGGTGTGATGTACATTATCCATGCAGGTGGGGAGAGATAGCCATAGTTGGAGTAATGGAATGGTGGCTCACAACAAGTGGGAGATTAATTCACATGAGGAGGGGGTGAGGTGGATTGCACCGAGCCTTTGTTTCGCATGTTGAGGGGACTAGAGGTGCCCTCTAGGTGGACAGGGGTGAACTCGCATCCGAGGAGGATTATGTAATATATATATATAATGTTACACTTCTTTGCATCTGAATTTTATTGTTCAATTCATTTTTCCTTTTTATGGTTGTCTTCATAAAACAATTCTCCCTTATTCACTATGAGTACAATCTTCTGTGTTTGTTTGTATTCAAAACCTGCACTCTTTTAACATGCATAACTTCCCTTTTCACTGCTTTTAAGAGACAATGTTGTCTCTTCCTATGATATGAAAAATTCCTAGATCAATCTCTCCTTTATACCCTCATGAGGGAATTGTTCATATCCCTTGTCCTTTATGACAGTGTCTTGTGACTTCCTATTTTCATAACTTGTATAACTTGTACACACACACGAGGAATTTATGAGCGACTCATCTTGTTCCTCATATTCCTCTCCAAGAATTACTCCCTACTATGGATCATAAGAGTAAATTGTCCGTCCTTCTCTCAAGAACTTTCTATGCTTAACTTCTATAAGTTCTTCCTGTCTAATCCAAGCATTCAATTTTTTCTTCAACCTCTATCCCAACTTCCTTACAAATAATTTTACAATAGGCCACTTGACTTTCTTTTTCAAAATCCAACCATATATTTCGTTTTCTTTAACGCTCTCCTATAATAGCTTATTCATCACATTATTTTTTTCCTTTAATCCAACAATCTCTCTGTCAAATTCCTCATCGTTCATCCACTTCTTGCCATTTTTTCTCGCACTTTATCTCACTTGATTGTGGCCTTCTTCTGAACCCTTCATCCTATCTCTAGTCATCTCCATTTCTTCCTTTATGAGCTTCTACATGCTCAGTATAAGTTGCAATAAGCCTCTGCAGTAACAAGTATGTTTCACCTTGTTGTAATATACCTCACCAAGATTCTCCTGCTAATCCTAGCCTCTTGGTATCTCTAGTCCTCTCCTATGGATCCTTCTTGAGCTTCCTCTACTCCTCTAGGCTTCTGCACTCCTACTCGCTTTCCTTTAAGAACTTCTATTGTTCTCCTTCGTCTATCACAAAATTACTATTTGTAAGGATTCTATCATAATATCCTTCCTTGTTGCTATCTATCAACAAAAATATTCTTTAACCAAGTTATTGAAAAGTATGAAATTCTTTACCTACAAGATATGTTCCAATATCTTGTCCCCCAAATATTTCTATCCACTCTTGGTTGCAATGGCCTCTAATCTACAACTTCAAAGTTTCTTTGTTGAACATTGTCCTTTACTCTAATACACAAAATTCTTCATTTCAACAAATACATAACTCTCCCAAACCAAAATGCAAACCAATTCTTAGAGCATTGTTGTGCTATAGTACCATTAAATTGAGGGACCCTACTTACATAGACTCACGTTTCTCGCCTATGATTCCCAAATTAATGTTGGGTTGGGTTGAAGTGTCGAAATCTTTAGCAACACATGCTAACAAATTGCGCACAAGTACCATATTAAACCCCTCATACGCTAAAACCTTTATTTTACATACACAAATCCCATGTATTGAAACTCATCCTAACCCAAAACTCAAGGGTTAAACTCCATAAAACCAAGCGCTATAACAGAGCTCTAGAATCGTTTGTTAAACTCTATATAGCTAGAGGCTATAACGAAATGCATATTAGGCATCAGGTATCACTTTATCGGCGATCACAATGCAACACATATCAAAATTCACTGATATTGCGGGCTCCAATATGTTGTAACCCCATTGTGGAACCGTGATATTGGCGTATCGCCTATTGGTGTATCACATACACAACACATTAACCTTTTAACAGATATGCTAGGGGTGGATATGGAACCAGGAACATGCAAACATGATATTGGATATTGGGTATGGCATATATGGAGGATGTCACACTTATAAATATCGTCGGGTCGATATGGCAATCCAGTAGGACATCACCACGTGTCCACTTTGGAACCATTGATATTGATTATATTGCCACCTTCAATTTTATTACACTATCGCCTTTGGTTTATAGGTCTATCACTCCCCCGAAGTATTGGACCCCCAAACCCTTTAACTTTGCATCTTAATTGCTTATGCTTTTGATGCAATAGATTGACCTCCATCGTCAATCCATACTTATCAGTGGTCACAATCTCTCCCCGCTTTTGCTGCACTTTTGTTCATGAGGCTTAATCCAAGTTTATTGCTTTTCTTTCAGCCGTCGATCTTTGATGATCAACAAATAGGATAGAATCTCGTTTCCACTGCAACGAAGTTTATAGAAACTTCGACTCTTCATCTCTATTTCGCTCTATAAGATATCTAAATTAGTCTATCCTCGATTTATTCATAGAGAGGTATCTTACTGCCACCTTCATAATGGGATCACTATGTCTACAACACATTCAAAATTTGAATTTCTTTTTCCGGGTATACACAAAGCCTATATTCATTAATTAAGCGTTCAAACGATTCAATAAAGGACACACACAATTAAGAGTCACCATACTTTCATTTACTCAAAACTATATTTAAAACATGTACAAACTCGGAATATCATTCTAGCCCGACTCCAAATCTGGGATTCTCCTCGACCCTCTCTCTATGGCTTTATTTTCGTATATTTTTCCTCTCTCCTCGGAAAGATTTCTGATTTCTCAACAATTGGCCATTATTTTTCATGCCGTTGACTTACATTTTATGCATGGAAGATACAGTTCCATCTCAATAAACAAATTCCTAAATTTTTGCAACTCAGTACAAAATAGTATCCCCTCTCTCAAATTTATGAGGATCAATTTAATCCAATCCTCTATACTTAAGAAAATCCACCTAGCACAATTAATTTGCTAAACTAAGTCATTTACATAATAAATTAGGAAAAACAACCTTCCTTCTTCCTAACAACCCTATCTTTCTAGAATATAATTACAAATTTAAGAAAAATACAATATTTAAATTAAGGGAACCCACCCCTTTTAGTAAATTCTAAGAGCCCCTTAAGCCTTCTCAAAGTGATTGATTTCTTTGTTTTTACATCAATAATCATCAATGAATAATACATAATACAAATCCTTAGAAATCAAAGGAACTTTAACTAAACCAAATACATAATAATGAATTAAGTCCAACAACCCAAAAGTTTTGTGAGAACTAGATTGAAATTGAAAAGGGTTTTGTTTTCCGTATATGTAGTGATGAAAAAAAAAATTTCAAGATCACAATCATTCATTCGATCAACAACATTTTTATTTTTTTGAGGCCTATAGGCCCTTGTCACCTATATGGAGAAATATTTTCTATCATATCATTGTATTCTATTTAGGTAACTTGATATTTACATCAATATATTGTTTATGAGGTTTCAATTGTGAAGGTGTAGATAGTATAGATATCTCCATTGCAAAATTTGAAGAACTAATTTACGCTCAATAGTGCATGCAACCTACTAAAAAAAAATTTCCACCTGAACACCATTAATGAGTACCATGGCTCTTCAAACCATCTTACACCCTTTGTTAGAAAAAACAACCTACATACCTACATATTTAAGTGTGCTTTCTGATATTATGTTTTTTGCAAGACCCTACTTGTGAAAAAATCCACTAATTCGCTTTGTTCTTCCATTAGGGGAATGTGTTTAAGACCCTACCATGTCCAAATATTCTAAGAGGAGAGTCACAACCAAGGTATACCATCCCAACATCATATATCTCATATGTTGAAAATCAATGTCGATCAGAAGTCATATCGAAGGAAGCTCCAAATTCTGTCATCCATGCACTCTAGCTTACACATGTTTACATTATTGCAACAAAGACATCTCCACCACCGTTATGATAAAAAAATTAGACTTGTCATCAAAATCATTATTTTCCTTCTTAATCTTCTTCTTCTCTTCCTTGCAATCCCTTCCAAAATTCCCAACCTTATCATAGTTCCAACATTTTTCCTTGGAATTTCTAGGTTTCTCATGTCTCTCATGACTACTCTACACTCAAGAACAATTAATATATTATTCAACAAATAAATGATTATAATAGAGTCCATATCCTCTCAAAAAAGAATGTTTAATAGTGACAACATTGTAAAATATAAGTAGTATAATAATAAGATAAAATTTACACACTATTTTCTTCCAACCCTAAGAGTCTATAAATAAGCATAAAACAACCATAAAAATAAGCATAAAACAACCATAAACCATTTTAAGCTTTTCCATTACACATTCAAAACAAGTTATTCCCCCTCGTCTTGCATTTTCTCTTTCACAATTTTACATTTATTCTTTTCTATATTTATTTTGTGCCACAACTTTACATATATTATCTTCTCCACCATAAGATTTCTTCTCAACACTATAAAGTATATGATGCACCTATCTCAATACATAAACCACCTAGAACTAGCGACACAACCACATGTATGTAAATTAAATGAAAAACGCAAGTCATACCTCTTGTAGATCGTGCAAGGTTTAAAAAAAAATGAATAACGCCACTGTAAACTAATCTCAATCTAGGGAAGGACCATCACTATATCTAATTAAGTACGAATGGATATCGTATTTAAAAAGAAGAATTAAAATCTATAAGTTTTTTTTTTTTTTTTTTTTTTAATTTAATTTAATTTAATTTAGGTTTTGTATTAGATCTTGATAAAACAAACATATGTCTGAGAGTTATCTAACTGTGTGGAATTAGCGTTCTTTGGGAAACCACTTCTGCTAGGTGTTCAAAGTTAAAAGAGGGGTAACAGTGCCCAGTTGGTAAACCATCGTTTCCAGCTATCTAGTATTATGGCTAGGTGTCCAATGCAAGAAGGCATACATTCTATTTTTCCATGCACGGTCGAAAAAAGAAGAAAAAAAGACTAAGAAAGAGATTAAACATGGCAAAAATTTAGTGACCTCGACCAAGACGCGGTCCGACGTAGACTTGTGCTACCTTTGCTTTCCCTTTTTCTCAATCTGCCATGGCCCTTCTCAGGTCTTGCAGAAATTTCATCACATTATCCACCCTATGCCATCTATCATCTTCCCTAGACTGAACTTCATTCATGGTTGTTTTTATGTCCTTCATATTCTATTTGATACTGTCAAGAGTGGTTGAGAGCTCTGTGTCCCTGAAAATTGAAGGAGAAGGCCAGTGGGAAATACGGGAGGAGGAAGAAGAGTTCAGGTTATGGGAGGAGGGAAAAACTGTGGGGGAGAAACGAGAGGGCGATGGGGGAGGTGGCACATAGCCAATTGAATTACCCATCAGATCAATCCATTCCACTCTAAAACTAAAGGGGTTTGAATGTGGGGAGAGGTCAGTTTCAGGGTCCACTTTCGGAATTGACGAAGAAGGGATGACTAAGTGGGTAAAGGGAGGGGGAGAGATTTCTCCTGAAGGTTGGGCATCCATGGGAGCTAGAGGAGGGAGAGAAGCCAAAGTGTAGTGTGGGTAAAAGGTTGGAGAAGGGTTTTGGGCCATGCACGACTGAACTAAAGGAGGAGGTTCCCTGCCCCGGGCTCGATACCAGGCCAGAACCACGCCTTGATCTACCTTTGAGCCGTGGCATGAAGGGAGGGTCTATGCGCTCCAGAAGCCACCCAGATGGAGGGTAAGCACCAACAAACTCCAAAATTTTCCAGAGAGAAACGCACCAGGTCGAAGGATCATAGTTGTGGGTGAAATGAGCTTCCAGGAGGTTGCTTCGAAATAAGGGAGCATGAGAGAACTCTGCAAACTGGCTTGGAGGTGACTGATAAGTCTCGTCATGCAGCGTCATGAAGACTCGCATGAGGGAGGTAAGGTATTGAAGTATGTAGATTGTCATATGCGCGTATGGGAGGTCACCTGATGGTGGGTAATTTGCCAGCCAGCAAGTGCCGAGGTAATGGGACGTGAGTCTGTTTCCCATGGACAAGTAACTTGGTCGAATGACTCTTTTTCGCAAGTGTGGACGTGACATGATGGTTGGGTGACTTGTTGTAGTGTTGCATCCTTCATGATCAAATAGGCACCCCATCGAGGAATAAGAAATTTAATTTTATCTAGATTTAAAAGATCTTTAAAAGATTCAAAAATTAATTTTAAAAATATTTAACTATTTTGGAATTTTATTTTTATAGATTTTATAAAAACATATTAGCATTCTTAAATAATTGCAAATACTCACCTCAATATAATACAAGTCTGAAGCCCACTTCTAATTTTAGGAGATCGCTGTCCTAATTCATCATTCACGTTGAAATATTAAATTCATCATTCACGTTGAGATATTAAAATGTTTTATTAACAGAAATTATATTTATATAAATTGATAGCCAAAAAAATTATTTCAGTTTTTTAATAAATATATATTTATATAAATTTGATAATAAAATATTTTATTCAAATGATATATTAAACATTTTATTTATATTTCTATTAAAATTTGAAT
>SNQJ01S0092927.1:19472-32362 GCA_010110895.2 Picea sitchensis | reverse complement strand
GGGTAATGTTTTATTCTTGTTTATTTTTTAAAGTGAAAAAGCGAAAGATCAAATTTGCAAATCAAACCTATATTACATAGGTTTTAGGAGTTTGTTTCTTATTCATTGGATCATTGATTTTGACCTAAATATGGAGATAAAGACTTCTCTTGTATGGGTCAAGCTAGCTCTACACCTCCTTGTGATTTTAAGGGAAACACCTACTCTCAAAGCTATTGGAGATAAACTGGGTTGCTTCATATACCTGGTTGAGATCAAATGGGGTTAATATACTCATGCAAGAATATGCATGGAATTGAAATTAGAAAAGCGCCTCCTAGATGTGATTCAACTTAATATGGAAAAATAGAGTCATCTTGAAGCCCTAGACTATGAAAATATACTTTTTAAGTATAATATTTTCCATGAGTGATCCAAAATGGATCCACGAAGACCTAAAAATCAAAGTTCTAGGAATCAGACGAAACCAACGTCATTGTGTCGGGCTCGTCGCATTGATTCCGACCATATATATTTTTTCCGAAAATGGACACCGTATGCAAAAGTTATCGTGTTCTGATCGATTTCCCAAACAGGTAAAAAAAGTCAAACTCAACAGGTCAAAGTCAATGATGATGTCAGCAGTACGTCATAATGATGCCAATAGTACATCATGTTGACGTCAGCATGACATGTGGAAACACCAGGAGGTGACACGTGTCACTTGTTTTTAACATTTTTAGGGGTTGATGTGGACCAATCAAAAATTGACACAAGGCATTATACATATGCGACACATGGTACTGTATGGACATTGACGTGGCCCAATGATAGGTCGACACGTGGAAGTATGGTTGTTGACATGGTTGTATGGATGTTGATGTGCCATCTGATTGGACAAGTGACTTGGCAGTACGGATGATGATGTGACAGACTCAGGGTACAACACGTGGTTGTATGGTAGTGACATGGCAGGCTAGTAGGACGGTGACATGGTACTGAACGTGTGTTGATTGTGTCAGTGACTAGAATGTACGGTCCAATCACAGGGTGACACATGGCACCCCGAATTTATCCAATGTTAGCTAGACCAAAAATTTGTTTTGCCTCCGTGGGAAAATGAACATGCAACCTCCTCCATAGCCCGAGTCTTCAGAACAAGCGCTAACCAACCTACCACCTTTGTTGCTTGTTTCAACAAATGGCATAAACTCTATTTAAGTTGATTTTTGGCGCAGTTATGGGGATAAGCCTCGGTCGACGGGGGCTAGCCCGACCGACCAGGGCTATATACCAAGGGTTAGCACCATAGTTTTGGGAGTGCGGGGTTATTTGGAGTTTAAATCCTGGACACATGGTGTTCCAAGCGACCAGGGGCCGAGAAACAAGGGTTGTGACCAGAGTTTTAGGGTGCCAACACTTAAGCCTATGGCCACATAGACCATTCCCATATGACCAGGAGCCCAGAAGAAAGGGGCTAGCGCACAAACGTGTCAATTTTGGGTTTGTACTTTGGTTTTTGGATTTTTATGATTAATTATGCTAATTTTGTTGGATTTTGCCCATTTTTGGGGGACCTGGAGCCCGATTTGAGGCCAGATCTTGGGAGGAAGTTGGGAGGAGAACCCCAACTCAATTCCTATATAAATCAGAGGTTTTTTGACAATCAAAGAGGTTCTGATTAGTAGAATGATGATGAGTTCGTGAAGCTTGAAGCCATTTTTATGTAGGGAAGCCATTGAGGAAACGAACTTTGGAGGCCAATTCCAGGAGCTACGCTTAACCTTTTTCAGTGTCGTTAGTTGTCTTGGATTCTTGAGGTCGAGAAGAACACAACTAGACAAGTTTGTAATTATTTTGATACATTTCTGATGTTATTTTGAAGCATTGAAGATAAATAAGAAAGCCTCCCCCACTAAGACATAGGCCCGAAGACATAGATAACCTTGCCGACCTCTGTTATCAAGCTTGTTGTTATGGTTTGTTGTTCCTTATGTTTAATTTCTGATCTGCATTCTTTATGATGGCTGCAATATTCTTTCATTAAGTTCTTATTCTTTCCCTAATTCCTAAGCGGTAATTGAACACATGCTTAAAACTAAACCAAGTCTTTAAACATCATTTTCGGATCAAGTGGTATCAGTGTAGGTTGATATTTTGTTGTTTGAGCTTGCATGATTACTAGGGAAAATCTAAGTCGTGGTGAAGGCGAGTTTGTACAAGGAGATCCTAAGATTGGATCAAGAAAGAGGACTTCTCAAAGTGAGAAGATGGCATCTGAAGAAGGAATGTCTTATAATGAGATAGAGTTTCAAAATACATTCTTCGCCATGTCAGTGATAGTAAAGGTCTTATATGATGCTTACTTGGAACATGAGAGGCCTTTCCAAGGGGAATCTTCAAAACAAGTCAAAAGTGAAGAAGGAGAGAACCCTTCTAAACCTCCTCCTTCACTTCATTCATCTCCATCATCTTCTTCTTCTTCAAGTACAAGTGCCACTTCTACTGCAAGAAAACATTCCCATAAACATAAGCATGATATGTCATTACTTGAACTTGATGTAAAATTCGAATTGTCCATGTATGATGGTGAAGTCAATGCTGAGAGGCTTGATAACTAGGTTAGACAGATGAAAGTTTATTTCATTGTGCAACAAAACAAATATGAGGCAACCCAAATCAAATTGGCATTGCTTCGTCTTGTAGGGACAACACTCATCTGGTGGAAAAGTAAGTTGCAACATGGTACACAACAAGTTCGTAATGTATTTCCATCATGGAAATATTTTGTTTTTGCACTTAAAAAATAATTTTATCCTTTGGGTTATAAGGAAAAATATTTAATTGAATGACAAAGTATTAAACTAAGAAAATGAAAAATGGTGCAAGAATACACAGATGGATTTCGTAAGATGGCATTAATGTTAAATATTTCATTACATACACAAGAAACTCTTATGAAGTATATAGGAGGTTTTCCTACACATATTCGTAACACTGTATTTATGTTTGAACCTACTAATCCTGATGAGGTTTCTGTTCAAGAAACATACTTTGAAGCAGGGTAAACAAGAGTTGGTGTATTAGGGGAATCATCTTCAAGGAAAGAAGACAAAAGAAAGGGGAATGGAAAGAAAGAAAATTCAACGATTGTGAAGGAAAAGAATCTCTCTTGCAAGCATTGCAAGAAAGAAGGGCATGATGATGACCATTGCTGGCAATTGCATCCAGAGAAGAGACCGAAGTGGTTCAAAGAAAGGAAAGGGAGACAAACAGTTGCAACAACAATACGACCAATGGACTTGGGATATGATTTAGGTGATGGGACTAAAATCACAACAGTTGGTTTGTCAGGTAAAATTGGTGATGGTTCTGATTCAAGAAGTAAGTTGTTTCATCTAAGGGTCATAATGAAACATACTAAGATCGATACATTGATAGATAATTGATCTCAATCTAACTTAATTTCAGAGGAAGGGGTTAAAAAATTGGGATTGACAACTAAGCTACATCATAAACCTTACTCGCTTAAATGGATAAGCAACAATAATAAATTGCACGTAACAAAGCAATGCACTTTAATGTTTGCAATTTCATCAAAGTTTGTGGATGAGGTAACGTGTGATGTGGTGCCACTAAATGAATGTGGAATGGTCTTAGGTAGAACTTATTTATATGATCGCAAAGAAAACTTCTACAGGGAATAGAATCAATATCACTTAACTAAATAAGGCAATGAATATGTTGTACATGCTCATCACTTAAAAACAAGTCAATCTCTTCAACCAATGGAACAATTAAGGAAGGCATCTTATGCTAGCAACACACCTATAATTGTGCCAAGTAAAGCAGTTGATCTTAAGCATGAACATGAGATGGTTGTAGAATGGAAATTCAATCATAATTTTATTCAATATAAGTTAATGTCGTGCAAGCAAATCAAACATATTAGTTCATTTGCAGTCATATTTATGATGTTATCGTTGTTAATGTTCTCTACATGGATGGTTGTGGATTCAGTAAAATGTGAACGAGTTCAAGTGGCTAACAATATGCTTTTAGTTGTCATGGTTGTTTTGCAATTGATTATGATGTGATGGGTGCACATGACAGAGTTTAAATAAAAAGGACAAGTGGGGTGGCCTATCCCACACTTGATGACTGGTTAATACCCTTTTGGAGGACCAAAAGGTCTTAGTGGGGAGGCATGATCCAAAATGGATCCAAGAAGGCTTAAAAATCAAAGTTATTGAAATCAGATGAAACCAAATCCATTGCGTCAGGCTTGTCGCACTGATTTCAACCATATATATATATATATATTCCGAAAATGGACACCGTATGCAAAAGTTATTGTGTTCTGATCGATTTCTCAAACAAGCAAAAAATATTCAAAGTCAACAGGTCAAAGTCAATGCTGATGTTAGTAGTACGTCATGTTGATGTCAGCATGACATGTGGTAGCACTAGGAGGTGACATGTGTCACTCATTTTTAGCATTTTCAGGGGCTGATGTGGACCAATAAAAAATTGACACATGGAATTATATGGACGCTAACGTGGCCCAATGACAGGTCGACACATGGAAATACGCATGACAGGTAGCAATATCGATGCTGACATGGCAGGGTGACGTGGTTGTACGAATGTTGACGTGGCAACTCACTAGACAGGTGAATTAGAAATACGAATGATGACGTGGCATGCTCAAGGTATGACACGTGGTTGTATGATAGTGACGTGGTAGGATGACATGACAGTGACATGGTACTGACTGTGCGTTGATTGTGTCAGTGACTAGACTATACGGTCCAATGAGAGGGTGACACGTGGCCCAATGAGAGGGTGCCACGTGGCACCCCAGATTTAGCTAATGTTAGTTAGGACAAAACTTTGTTTTGCCTCTGTGGGAATTGAACATGCAAACTCCTCCATAGCCCGAGTCTTCGGAAAAAGCGCTAACCAACCTGCCACCTTTGTTGCTTGTTTCAACAAATGACATAAAATCTATTTAGTTGGATTTTGGTGCAGTTATGGGGATAAGCCCCATTTGGTGGGAGCTAGCCCGACCAACCAGGGATATAGACTAGGGGTTAGCATCGAAGTTTTGGGAGCGCGGGGTTATGTGAAGTTTAAAGCTCATACACATGGTGTGCCAAGCGACGAAGGGTCGAGAAACAAAGGTTGTGACTAGAGTTTTAGGGTGCCAACGCTTAAGCGCGTGGCCACATGGACCATTCCCATATGACTAGGAGCCTAGAAGAAAGGGGCTAGTGTGAAAATGTGCCATTTTTGGGTTTGTACTTTGGTTTTTGGATTTTGTATTTTTATGATTAATTATGCCGATTTTATTGGATTTTGCCCCTTTTTTGGGGATCTAGAGCTCAATTTGAGGCCAGATATTGGGAGGAAGTTGGGAGGAGAACCCCAACTCAAATCTTATATAAATCAAAGGTTTTTTTACAGTCAAAGAGTTTCATATTATTAGAATGATGATGAGTTTGTGAAGCTTGAAGCCATTTTTATGTAGGCAAGTCATTGAGGAAGCGAACTTTGGAGGCCAATTACGGGACCTACGCTCAACCTTTTTTAGTGCTGTCAGTTGTGTTGGATTCTTGAGGTCAAGAAGAACACATAAATACGAGTTTTTAATCCTTTTTATGCATTTCTTATGTACTTTTGAAGTATTGAAGATAAATAAGAAAGCGTCCCCCACTGAGACAAAGGCCCGGAGACATAGGCAACCTTGTCGAACTATGTTATCAAGCTTGTTGTTATGGTTTTTTGTTCCTTATGTTTAGTTTATGATCTGAATTATTTATTATGGCTACAATATTATTTCATTAAGTTATTCTTCTTTCCCTAATTCCTAAGTGGTAATTGAACACATGCTTAAAACTCAACCAAGTCTTTAAAGATCATTTTTGGATCAATGAGTATGGAAACTTCGCAAATAACTGCCCAAGAAAATGTGAATCATATATTATCATGAAGTAGGCTCCTCCTCCCCTCCTTTCAACCAGTGTCTAGAAGGCACAAGAAATAACATTCCAAAGGACCCTAGTCTGTGAAGCTAGATTCATCTAATTCAAAAAATAATATATATGAAATTCTTGAAGAACAAGAGGAAGACGAACAAGAAAGTCCAAAGGCTCACCTTGAACCAAAAGACAAAGATAAAAAGGAAAGAAAGGATTATGCTCCCCCACCCTTGGATGAGCCTTATTCATCCCTAATATGTGATACCCTCCTCTCAGGCATTGATATTTGTTGTTACATAACACAAACAATAAATAAAAATATAAATTTTGTATGATGTAAGTATCACTTCTAATTTCTCATTGTATCAATAACATTGATCAAATTTGGAAGTAGCTCTACTTCATCTCACTGTAGATTTTAACCTTGTACCAATAATTACTGAAAACATATTCTTTATAAAATAGAAAAGATACAATGACACACACACACACACACATTACAAAGATATTCTTACCCTCGAAACCCAAACTGGGAAAGCCAACAACATGTTTCGAGTTGCACCTCTAATCTTCTATTCATAATTTTCATTGTTTACAATACAATATACATATAGGATCTCGTGGCATCGAAACTCCTAATCCTATGATCTAGATTAGTCAACAACTCTAATTCCTTAACCAGAATTAGAAAAACATCGGCAAAAACCATGTGCCAAAAAAATGCCAAAAAATAGATGCAAAAAACCCCACCAAAAACAAACCAATTTGTTTTTCTTGGGGGTGAAATCCCACAACCCTGCTGGATGGGGGGTGCTAAGCACCCCCTTTGGTTCCATATCAATGTAGATTACATTGAATCATTTTTTCAAAGACTATAACACATACCCAACATTCTCCCACATGTTGTTCTCTTTGCATACAGGGGGTTACAAGATTACATAGTCAACAATCTAGGGCAACAATTCCCATAGATCCTCTACACCAAGAGAAATTCTTAGTTCTCACAATTTTTTTTAATGAATTTTAAAATTCTCCAAAGTGTCCACCTTCGTCAACAACACCTTCTTGTATTCAACCATGTCTCTCACAAAGTGATACTAAACATCCATATGCTTTGTCTTTGAATGATAAGTCGGGCTCTTCACTAGGAATATTGCATTCTTCTTGTCACAGTCTATCCTTACGGATTATTGTACCAGACCAATACCTGAACAAAATATCTGTAACCATACTACTTTGTTTCTTGCATGAGTGGTTGTCATGTATTTAACTTTTGTAGTTGAGAGTCCCACTAYGAATTGTCTTTTTCTCATCCAATCGATTGCTCATCCAAACATGTTAAACACATACTGACTTTATATCTTCTTTGATCTAGATCTCCATCCCATTCTACATCAAGAAATCCATGTATGTCCAACACTTTCTTCAATCCTGGTCTTCCTTGGTAGCACAATCCATAACTAGTAGTGCCATGCAAATACCTGAAACCCTCTTTACTGTTGTCCAATTCTCCTTCCCTAATTTTGACATATATCTGCTCAAATCTCCCACTACATGTGCAATGCCCAGTCTTGTACATACCATTGCATGCATCAAACTACCAATCACACTCACATATGGAACATGAGACGTTCCATATTCCTCTTCATGTGTATTGGGCCACTAATCCACATATAATTTTACAGCTGCATGAATATGAACCTTGATCGGTTTACATTCTTGCATATTAAACCTTTGCAATATTGTCTGGACATATTTCCTCTGATTTAACTAGAGTTTCATGTTTTCTTGATCTCTTTTAATTTCCATTCCCAACACGAAATTTGTAGCACCAAGATCCTTCATGTCAAACGTAGAGGAAAACTGAGTTTTCACATCTTGGATAATCTTCTTGTTGTTTCCTATCAGCAACATATCATCCACATAAAAGGCCAAATAAATAAGATGATCACCAATTAATTTAAAATACACACAGTGATTCACTTTGCTCCTTGTGAAGCCAATTTCCAACATACAAGTATCAGATTTTTGATACCACATCCTTGGTGATTGCTTTAACTCATACAAAGACTTTTTCAACTTGCATACCAACTCCTTCTTTCCCTTCACAAAAAATCCTTATGGTTTCTTCATGTAGATTTATTCTTCCAGATCCCCATGTAGGTATGTAATATTCACATCCATCTATTCTACTTAAAAATTAAACACAACAACATATAAAATAAATATAATATAAGTTAATTTTGCAATAGGAGAAAAAATCTCACCAAAGTCAATTCCCTCAACCTGGGAATAACCTTTTTCTACTAACTAAGCTTTGTATTTCTCCACTTCTTCTTTTGCATTATGCTTCTTTTTAAACACCCATTTTTTTCAATTGGATTTCTTTTAGTCAGAAACTCCACTAGATCTAAAGCCTCATTCTTATCCAAGGCTACCATTTCTTCAACCATGGTCTTTTTCCATAGTTTTCCATCATTTGAGTCCACTACCTCCCTAATAGTTCTAGGATCATCATCAATAATAGAAAAATAAAAATTTGAACAGAAATCAGGTGGAGTATACATTTCCAGTTTCCTTCTTTCCCAAACCAATCTCCTCAATACTAGAGTATGAAGATCTTCTTCTTCCGATTCGTATTCTTCTGTAGAGTTTGATTCACAATCCTTCAACTCAAACTATATTTTCTCTAGTTCTTCCTTCCTTGGTAGGACTTCCTGTTTGAAAACATATTTGATTTCTATAAATACCACTTCTTAGCTATACACTACCTTCTTAGTTTTTGGGTTGCAAATCTTGTAACCTTTCAAACCATTCTTATACCCAATAAAGATACATTTTTCATCATTTTTATCTAGCTTACTCTTGTTTTACTTTGGAACGTGAACATAGGCCTCACAATAAAATACCCTGATATTTGTGAGAGAATGTTTCTTTCCAGTCCATACCTCATGTGGAGTCTTTTCATCCAATGTTGATGAGGGTGATTGATTGACCAGATAACATGCAGTACCCACTACCTCTGCCCAAAATTCCTATCCTAACTCGACACCACTAATCATGCACCTTTCTTTTTCCATCAACATCCTATTCATCCTTTCTACAACTCCATTCTACTAAGTTGTGTATGGAGTAGTCTCCCACCTTTCTATACCTCACTTCTTGCAAAAATATTTGAATTAATTTTCGTAGAACTCTCCACCATTATTTGTCCTTAGTGCCTTAATTCTTTCCTCTATTTGATTTTCCACAAGATCCTTAATCTCTTTAAACCTGTCAAAGACTTCATATTTCTTGTTGAGGAAATGTATCCATGTATTCCTTGAGAATTCATCTATAAATGAGACATAGTACACATATTTTCCCAGTGATGGAATCGAGACAGGTCCAAACACATCACTATGTACCAACTATAAAATTCCCTCTGCCCTCATTGCACCAGAAGATAATCTTACCCGATTTCTCTTCCCATATACACAATGTTCACAAAAGTCAAAATCTAGAGAGTAGTTAGACATACCTTCAACCTTACATTTATCATATAGTAGTCGAAATATATTCTCTCCGATTTGCGCTAGTCTTTGATGCCACAACATAGCCTTTTATCCAAAGACTGTAGGATTTTTTTCTCCTTTGGATCGAATCTCAGGAACAATGAAACTATTACACCCATCACTAATAGTGCTTCCCTGCAACTTATACAAAGTTCCAATCCGAATTCCCTTCAATAACACTATTTCTCCTGAAACCATCTTGCAGGTTTCTTTCTCAAACACTATTTTTACCCCTACATCGTCCATTTTTCTTACATAAATCAAAGTTTTGGCTAATCCTGGGATGTGCAGAACACCAGACAGTGTTTTAATCCTTCCATCAATGAGATTCAACTTGAATTTTCCTCGTCTTATCGTTTTTGTTATATGGTCATCACCTCGGAAAACATCACCTCCATCATACTTTTCATAATCATAAAGCCACTCCCTATGGGGAGTCATATGAAAGGATGTGTCTGAGTTAACCAACCATGCCTCATGATCTTCATGTGCTCTTGATGAAGCCAATTATATATCCCCTCCTCTTTCCGAGGAGGTTTTTGCTTCTGTAGAAAGAGCATCTGCAAATCCCTTCCCTCTCTCAATGCTTTTGGATCTACATTGCTTCTTATAGTGCCCTTCGTTTCCACATCTCCAACACCCCTTTACAAAAATTCTAGGAGATTTAGATGTACCCTTATATTTAGATCTACGACTTGAGGACTTAGATCTATTTATTCCCTTGGAGATTCCTCTTGCAAATAATGCATATGTGCTCTATCGTTCCATGTTCTTTTGTCTCATTTCCTCTGAAAATAAGGATGAGACCACATCATCGAAAATTAAAGTAGTTGTATTACTACCCATAGCCACAACTAGACTGTTCCACAAGTTTGGTTAAGAACACAATAAATTGATACAATTATCTTCATTTGAAATTTTAATATCAACACATAATAACTAATTTACCATAGTATTGAATGTGTCCAGATGCTTTGGCATTGAGTCTCCATCTTTCATCCTCAGTTTATACAGCTTCTTCCACAATAAAAATTCATTTACCAGGCACTTAGAATGATACAAAGTCCCCAACTTATCCCATAATGCCTTGGTTTTAGCTTCCCCAAACACATTTAGAAATACTGAATATAAGAGACACAATTAGATTTTTCTCTTCGCCTTCGGATCCAATTTTTTCTAGTCTTTTGTTGACATTATTGTAGTTGCAATACTTCGATCCATCGTGATCCACTGATCTTTTTCTACCAACAGATCTTCCATCTTGAGCTTCCACAACTCAAAACTTTGTTCATTAAATTTCTCGATCTCTATTTTTTAACTAGTCACCATTTTTTTTCACCTGAAGAATCAATACAATATATATCCCATTGTAACAAGGCTTATCGTAGAGCCAAGCCAAACCCATAACCACAAAGGCATCCCCCTTAAGCCAATGATTGTTTTTATACCAAATTTAGATTTTAACCTTGTACAAATAATTACTACAGACATATTCTTAATAAAACATAAAATATACAATGTCGCAGACACATTACACAAAGATTTTTACCCTGGAAACCTAAACCGTGAAAACCAACAACCTATTTAGAGCCTCACTTCTAATATTCTATTCATCATTTTCATTGTTTACCATACAATATACATATAGGATCCAATGAAATCCAAGTCCCTAATCCATTGACCCATATTAGTCAAAAACGATAATTCCTTATATGGAATTAGAAAAACATTGGCAAAAACCATGTGCCAAAAAACCTCCAAAAAACAAATGCAAAAAAACCTACCAAAAACGGATCAATTTTTTTTTCTTAGGGGCTCCGGCCCTCGAACCCCCACAAACCTCCTGGCTGGGGGGTGCTAAGCACCCCCAGACCCCATTTTCTCCCATATTAGTGCACAATACATGGGATCAGTTTTGTAAATAATATAACACATACCCAACACTCACATGGATATGGATGGAATTGATACAAGCATGCAACCAAAAAATCAAGACTCTCTTTCCTATCATTTCTACTTGGCTATGATACGCCCTAAAATACTTAATGTGGATGATCATGTGGAGCAAGTGGTGGATGATAAAGTGCTAGCCCCATGTATCCTGCCGGGTGGATTTCCCTTCTTGGTTGTTAGAGAGTATGCTCATCAAATATAGTGTTCTCTCTTAGAGTTTCATTAATGCAATCCCAATCATGTTAGAATGTTCCCTGTCCAAACATAATTAAGTGGGATTCATCTCAGAACAATCCATGTCATGACATAATTGTGGGAGTCATGTTAGAATATAATTAAGTAAGAGCACGGACAAATAATATAAGTTATTAATTTTGGTTTTTTGAATACTTTTCCAAAGTCTGAAAAAAATTCTAAATATATATCTTTCCACTAGACTATATTTAACATTGTGTTAGCAGTCTGTAATTTGCCGAAGGTTGTGGATGTAGTCACAGAGGTAACATCAAAACCACTTTGAGTCAAGGATCTATCCCTCCAATACTCAGAGAGGGATCTCTTTGTATGATTTAGCTTTGTTTGGGTTGGATATTAGGCTAGTTACGATAGATTTGGGTTTGGATTTTAAAATGTTTGGTTGGGACAACATGGGAAAACCATTGGGCAATGGAGTCAAAGAGGTCGAGGTGATCAATTTGCAGAAGTATCAATCTAAAGTGAAACATGGCAAGGTAGACATACTATTGGATCCGGTAAATTTGAATGAAATGAAATAGAAGAAAAGAGAAAGGATCAATTTAGCAATAGAGCAATGAAGAATTCTGCCCCTAAATATCAGAAGAAAACATTTATATTATCCATAGTAGGAATCAAAGTGTATCTTTCAACAAATTATGTTCTTAAAAATTTTGCAAGATAATAAGGAAAGAAAAACATATGGGAACAAAGAAAACAAATTATAGAGGAAGCACTTCACTAATAGCTATGGCACATGAATCCTGAAACAATTGATCGTGTACCCCTGTAGATTTGAAAAAAAAAGGCTCTGTGAGCTTATTACAATAATGGGAAAAAGTTCCTTCTACAGGTCCCAACCCCAACCTTCATATTTTACATGTGCATATATAGAAGAAAATTGCCTCAACCTTCAAAAGACTCGATTTCTAATTTATGTTTCTAATAATAGAAATCAGTTATATAGAATGACACATGTAACCACTAAACTACCTAATTCCTAGGAACTGACTTAACAAAAAATGATTTGAAATCTGGAAATGCCACTTGAACACCTTGAATGCTAGAGGTTGTTAGAATTTGTTGCCAGCTAGAGAATCTGTGCTCTCGAATGCTAGAGGTTGTTAGAATTTGTTGCCAGCTGGAGAATCGGTGCTCTAACCACTGCCTGAAATGTAGGAAAGCTCTG
>SNQJ01S0092926.1:21976-32362 GCA_010110895.2 Picea sitchensis | reverse complement strand
AATCATTAACTTCCTTGCATAACAAAACATTTTCATTAGTCATTAAAAAGAGTAATTAAAATAATAATAATGAGTGGTGTAGGGAAAGATTCTATGTTTTGATCTTTTTTGAGATATTATTTTTGTTTAATTTTGCTGCAAATCTAATTAAAAATTATTAGATCTACAAATTTGAATGGTTAAGTTTATATCATCCTAGTGCCTCAAAAAAATTTCAACAAACTAAATCCATTTATACATTAAAAAAACACAATTTAAAAAAAAAAAAAAAAAAACTAAAATTCTATCCAAAATTTATATAACGGGATTTAACAAAATACTAAAACTTAAAAGGTTTATACTACAACGATAACACAAATCATCTCTCTATTTTAATAATTTAAATTGAATTTTGTTCAGATAATGACACAAATTTGGTGCACACGGAGCCAAATGTGCAGCCACTTTGGATATCCGACACAATTCAACGGTGGGAGATGTCACTCAATCAGCACAAAGAGAAAGCAGTGATTGGTCACCGCTCGACTCATGGCCCAACTACCACCAGAAGCAGTCCGATGACAGTGGACAGATGCACCGGGCCGCCAGCAAGCGCCGGAAAATCTTCCTCCGCAAAAACACATCGTTTCAGACTGAAAACAATTGCCTGTGATGTCGCCCCATTTCTCGAAAGTTATCCGGCGGCTAAATTCTCGAGGGCTTCGCAGCAGAGACTGGAATAGGGGACAATGGCAATTAGGGCGAGGGAAGGAGCGCATGTGTGCAGAGGGCAGATATGCATGTGCAAATATGAGAAGCGCAGTGAACTCTTCTTCTTGCGGTTGGAAAACAATAAATATCGTTGTGGGACGGCCTCTGACAGGGGTTTGTCACAAACACACTGTCAGCCATCTGGTGCTCGCATCTATTTCGCCGGCAACACGAGCTCGGCCATTCTCTACACCTTTTTAAAAAATTTCATCCCAAACAAAACGGTGCATTGCATAAATTTAATGGAGTCTGGACCCCATCCAGGGTCACTGGATTGATATAGAAATGGGGAGAACGCAACATGTTTTATAAATTATGATCCCGGGGAGTTTGCTATCAAGGCAGTTCAGGTTCAGGTTCAGGTCAATCAATGCCGAGTTGAGTTCGTTAGTGATTGCATCGACTCGACACTTAAGGCGTAGCTGCCCGCTGAATTAAGAACTAAGCGTTGGAAATTGCTATTCGGGAGTCGCGACGGTCGAGGACCCACCGATAAAAGCTTTTGTCGCTCCGCTTTGGGGCAGTGGTCGGGAATTTATTACGTTCAAAGGTTTATTACGTAGTGGTGTTGTGGCTGGTGTCAATCATATGGTGGTACAGTAATTTTTTAATATGATTAGGTAAAATACAAGGAAGTTATCAAGAGTAAATCACATTCATTGATTTGGGAGGACCACTAAGAATATGCCAGCATCTTTAATTGTTAATCATCAGATTAAAATTTTAGATTAAAAGCTGATTAAGTGTGCCCATCTCCAATAACCAATAAGTATAAGCTTTCGGTAACTAGTGATATCCCTAACCCCTAATTGCTATTTGGGAGTCGGGACGGTCGAGAACGTAAAAGCTTTTGTCACTCCGTTTTGTCGCCGTGACCGGAAATTTCGTATATCCCTAGTATTCGGTCTCCCTCTCGGATATCCACGACGTCGAAGTTTGCACCGCTAACCTTTGGAGGGTTTATTCTAAATGATAACGGTATTCTATTCAACCTGTGCTGTATTTGCATCGATGAAGTATGAACCACTTAGATTGATGTTTTTGAACGAAATCATCGGGGCTCTACGTGGCTTAAGGTGGACCGCTGAATAATTGTTTATTTTGGTGTTAGGCCAACGTGATTTTCACTGCGTGTGGGGGGCATGGTGAAAGCGGTCGTGGCATATGCATTTTCGATACTCCAATCGAAAGCTACAATCTCCCTCCAGCTCTTTATAAATATGCTTGTGATGCTCTCATGTACCAGTTGAGATAGTGCTTGCCTCAGTCCTGTAAGATTGTTATAAAAACTGATGCCCTTTGTGCTCGAACAGTTTTCCAGTTAGGTTTGATCGACAAGTTTAGATCTGTTTTGCAATGGAATCCAATCTGTCAGGACCAGATAACATTAGATGGGTTTTCATTGTTATACAAGCTTCAGTTCTAATACTGTTTTTGATCATTGTTGGGGCTGTATCCGAGTTTTTCAAAGTCTATGTCTGGGAGCCTTGCCGGATAAGAAGATTCATGGAAAGGCAAGGAGTGAAGGGGCCTCCGCCCAGTTTTATGGTTGGCAATCTTATCGCTATTGCCAACCTTCGTGAAAAGGAGACTGTCAACGATATGGAATGCTTGAGCCACGATATTGTCGACAGGCTTTTGCCCCATTATATTAAATATTCCAGAATTTATGGTAAGTCTTATCTCATAGTCATGGAACTATGTTAAGATTCCATGTACCTGCTATGTTTATTTTGGTGGGCTTTTGGGGAAAGCTAATGATTAATAATCTGCAAACTTTTGGATTGTATGGGTCGATTAGTGCTTTGATTTTCGTAAACTGCTTCGGATCTGAAAATCATGGATTTTAGGTCGGCATCTGGTAGTTTATCAGATTTTCTGCTTGCGCAATCATTTCGCAGTCCTTGTTCCATAGACTTTCGTTTACTACTTTTTTCTGTTGAATATTTTTGCCCTTGGATTTAATTTGGATCAATATTTAGGATTGCTCTAGTTAGATCAATCCACGCCTACAGCTTCATTCGCCTGTTCACTGTCTACCTTGAGAATTCTATCTGTTGTTATGATTTCTGTAAACGGGATAGTTAGATCATCTAGCTATTAATTGTATTCAAGCCAATGATTGAATGTCTCGGATTCTTACAGGGAATCAATTCGTACTGTGGTGGGGCGTCGAGGCGCGACTGGCGGTAGTCCAACCAGAACTGATAAAGGAAATTCTATCGTCCAAGCATAGCTACAGCTACGGAAAGTCTCATTTACAGCAAAAGGGCAACAAGGACTTCATTGGCAAAGGACTGCTAATGGTCAACGGAGATGCATGGGCTCACCAGCGCCGCATCGTCGCCCCAGCTTTCCACACCGACAAACTTAAGGTGATACACGCACTCCTGACATATGTCATTAACACTGTTCATTGAATGCTTGCTCTAATGCCTGTACGTAATCAATTTTTATTACCGTTAATTGATCTGTGCAAACTGCAGGGACATGTGAAATATATGGTAGATTGCACTGCACAAATGCTCCACTGTTTTGATGAAATTCTTAGAAAGTGCAACGAACCTTCAGAGATCGAAGTGGGCAAGCATTTGAGCAGGCTTACGGCAGATATCATCGCACGCACCGAATTCGGTAGCAGTTATGAAAAGGGCAAAATAATTTTTGAACAGCTTAAGTCGTTGCAGCAGCTTTCTTCACAGTCAGGAAGATATTTATGGCTTCCGGGCAACCAGTATGTTTTTGTTTGTGGCCTTTCTCATGAATTTTAGTTTTCTTTTGACTAATTAACTATATTATTGTGTCAAACAAATTATGATAACGTGTAATTTCTTCTCTCTTATCTTAATCTAAGATAATGTTCCCTGCCGGAATCTATAAATAGCTCAGGAAGGGTCCCGCAATGCAAGTTGTGAACGTCGAAGGGTCGAGCCCCACCCCACGCTTTACTCTGTCTGTGAGCATTGCTAGTTCTCAGGCAAGATCCATTCATTCACAGAGTCAACCATTAATATAAAATAAGCACCCGTGTGGGATATCGTGCATTATTAATGTTCTTGTCATCCGAAGTCTACCCATTGCCATCGGAATTTTACTTTATTGATATTGTCAGCCACGAAGTCATTGATTAATGGCGTTGGCTAGTTGTTTTAAGAAATTGTTTTTTTTTTATAATTTGTTCATATAAATTTATATGAATTATTATTTTTTGTTATTTAAAATTCATTTTTGATTGTAGAAATGGATTCAGCATACTAAAAAACTTCCAAAACATTTTGATTATAAAAAATAATCACTCAAATCTACAAATCCAACAATTTCGACCAAATTTCAAATAAATATCCTAAAAACAAAATCATCATTTGATAAAATATTGATGAATTCTCCCTTACAACCACCTGCGTATAAGCCATAGAAATCCAACCCAATTCAAAACTGTGTTGGAATGGAACATGCTCATGAGGTTCCAAGTTCCAACCGGAAAATAAATAGAAAGCCTTCAATGCATTCCATCTCACTTGTTACCATTTTACATCGATGTTCCATAGGTGACGTCTGTAAGAACTTTAAAGAGCTGTTTATTTTTGTTTGTGTTGAGTATCTCAAATTCACTGAGTTGAGGATTGGAACACCTCATTGCAAACGCTAACCGAAACAAAATAGTAAATACAAAGCAAAACAGCAGATTTAATAGGACTTTACTCGCTGTTTTAACAACCTTTAGCTTTGATGCAATGCAGGTTTCTTCCCACCAGATTTAACAGAGAGATAAAGGAGAGAAAGAGACAAGTAGAGAATGTGCTGCTGGAAATCATTCAAGCGAGGCGAGACTCGGTTCAAGTGGGCCGCAGCGTCTCCTATGGTAACGACCTGCTGGGGCTCATGCTCGCCGAAACGGAACAGACTATCTCCTCCTCCTCCATGAAGTTAACAAACCAGCAATTGATGGACGAGTGCAAGACATTTTTCTTCACGGGCCACGAGACGACGGCCCTTCTGATGACATGGACGATGATGCTGCTGGCCTCCAGTCCCGAATGGCAAAACAAAGCCCGAGTCGAAGCTCTGGAAGTTTGCCAGGGAAATCCCCCATGTACCGCTGATCTCCCCAAACTCAAAATCGTAAGATTAGCATCCCATCTCAAATTCTTCCTGACCACATTATAATCTAATCCAATACAGATTCATATTCACTCTCTCTGGATCTAATATGAGCAAAGAGGTTTCAAAACCGTTGAAGTATAAATTCCAATTTGGGATCAAATCAGATGAGTGCGACATTTTTACATTAGATTTACTATGTTAATTTGTTTTTGTTTTTTTTAGTGTAGTAATCTGTAAGGGTTTGAATTATTGCATGCATGCAGTTAGGAATGGTACTGAACGAGTCACTAAGACTGTACACACCGGCATCGCTGCTGCCGAGGCAGGCATTCGAGAACGTGAAGGTGGGCGATCTGGAGTTGCCAAAGGGCATGTCTGTGTGGATTCCGGTCTTGGCAATCCATCACAGCAAGGAATTATGGGGAGAAGATGCTAACGAATTCAACCCACAGCGGTTTGCGGAGGGCGTGCAGAAGGCGTGCAAGCATCAAATGGGATTCATACCCTTCTCCTCTGGACCCCGAGTATGCTTAGGACAGAGCTTCGCCATAATGGAAGCGAAGGTGGTGGTGGCCATGATCCTTTCCCGCTTCAAATTCACCCTCTCTCCTAACTATCGGCATGCTCCTGTCTGCGTGCTTACACTCAAGCCCAAGCATGGGGTGCCGATCATTTTTGAACGCTTGTAACTGTCGAGACCAACTATACAAAATTAAATGATGAATTGTGGTAAATCGGAGTAAGCTAATTCTGTAGCAATCTTCTTCTTCGAAAAAAAAAAAAGGGTTTGAATCCGGTCAAATTTTCAGGGTTCTATTTTAAACTAACTTAAATGCTCAGAAAATCCATCAAAATTTTGGATGGGCCAAAAATTTAAAACAGCATCACTGAAAAGCATATTGAAAAAGTAACTAGCACAGCCACATAATTGTCGCTGATCAACGCCGAAAGATTGATAAGATGAAAAGAATCATTTTTTATTATTGATTAACAAATAAACCGTTGAGCTTCATTTATCTGGTGTTAATATTTTAATTTTTGTTAGCTATCAAAGTAATTTTTAAATATGATTAGGTAAACGTAAAAAAGTAAACACATAAACGGATGTCTTTATAATAACTAGGAAGTTAATGATTGAAATCACAGCCATTTATTTTGTGTGACTACTAAGAATATTCCAGCCATATTTAATCCTGTCCATAGAAAACTTATTAAGCACTAAACCCCTATTAAACAGCATCACTGAAAAGCCTACTGAAAAAGTAACTGAGAAGAGAAGATTGCTCCAAAATTAACCCACTCCCTAATCAATCTACATAAATATACTCTGCATTCTATAATAATCATAAATCATCCTATAATGTAATATAGCAGAAAATAGAAAATAAGGCCCTAGTTTAAAAGTTCATGCTTTTGTGTTTTTATTTTATTTTTAGTAATATCATAGGATTGAAATTACCAGGTTTTTTTTTTAACAAAACTCATTTTTAATACATAAATCATTAAATGTGTGATTTATTTTTTCAGAAAATTCATTTTATGTATGAAAAATATTTGGAAAACATGCACATTCATAATTATTATACAAATTTAACAACTAAAATTTAAACCATTTCTAACTGAATTTCGTGAAAAAATAATACCAAAAATTTTAAATAAAAAAACACTCGAACGTTTAGATTAGGTGGAATAGAAGCGACGGTTAATTTGATAGACAAACTATGTATATGTTTTATTTACTTCGTGATTACAGCAGAGACATTGATGACAGCACTGACATAAACGGCTAAATTGACGTAAATTAATTTCAAATGAATTGCCGCTAAATGGATATAAATTGAATTTCAAATAAATTCATTGGCGTTATCTGAAAGCTTAGGGTACTCGGGTTGGTGGTTTAGATTTTTTTTTGAAGAGTGAAGATTAATATGTTTAGTCGTATTATTGTGTATATAAAATTTTGGTATATATAAATATTTTATAATCACTAAAAATATAATAATAAAATTATATATGTAGTTTGAGTTTTTTTAGATAAATTGTGTATTGTGTATAAAATTTTAAAATATTTAAAGTTTTTAGTGGAGATTCTATTTTTTAAATAAAAATAGTTTTCTATTTTCTTAAATTTAATGATAAAGTTAAAAATAAAATAAAAAGTTAATGGAGAAAAAGTTAAAATAAAAATAATTTAATGATAAAGTTAAAAATAAAAGAAAAGAAAATAAAGTTTAAGAATATAATCTATTAAGTTAAGTTTGTGTTTTTCAAGGAAGTAAAAAAGATGGTTCACATTGGGTAAAAAGGAAAAAAATGATGAATAACATTGAGCGCCATAAAAAAAAAAAAAGTTAAACAAAAAAGAAGAAGAAAGAAATTTGATAATAATAATAAATAAATAAAATAAAGTTTTTTAAAAAGAAAAATGGTTAATGATTAATATCATGAATAGTAGGTTTTCAAGATTTAGATTAAAATTATTAAGATATTTTTCAATTTCAGACCCTTCTTTAATGATCTGAGAGGACTAATAGGGTTTTAAAGTTAGAATTTTAGTTTGGTCAAAGCAAATGAGATAATTAGATTTGTGAGATGTCATTATAAAAAGTGTCATCTATGCATGCTTTGAGACATGCTTTAAATGGTCTACTAATTTGACCTATGTGCAATTTAGCCTATGTGCAATTTGTAATAAGGACAAGAAATTTTGTAAATTCCTTAGCTAAACATGGAATTATCTTTATCTTTAGCTTTAATTATTTTTTGACCAAAATCTTAGACATGTCATCTGTAGTAAGTTAGATATAAGAAGAATTATTTTTTGACCAAAATCTTAGACATGTCATCTGTAGTAAGTTAGATATAAGAAGAGAAATGAAAATTAAAAATGGAAAAAAAAAATGAAATTTTTTAAAGTAAAAAAAACCTATTTAAGTTGAATAATCAAAAACCTTAGACAAACTTTTTCAAATAATATAAAATTTAAAAATATATTTTTCAAATAATATAAAATTTAAAAATATATTATTTAATTACTGCAGTAAACACTTCAAAAGTTCAATGTATAAAGCTTGGATGCAATTTTAAAGTGAAAAGCAACATTTCGAAAAATACATTATTGCGCACCACTATAGTCTNTTTTCAAATAATATAAAATTTAAAAATATATTATTTAATTACTGCAGTAAACACTTCAAAAGTTCAATGTATAAAGCTTGGATGCAATTTTAAAGTGAAAAGCAACATTTCGAAAAATACATTATTGCGCACCACTATAGTCTCAAACTCCAAAGACCACGAAGCATTTTGTTATAAACAAATTATACTCGAAAAGACCGTTGAAATTATGACGATAAAAAAATTATGTGAAGCATTGTTGGCTAATGATTGAAATAGTGTTAACGCTTTTAACAATAGAGAATGGCATATGACTCATATGACTCATCTTTTACTCCTTTGGTTGCGCATTACATGAATTTTGTACTTTTAGCGAATATCGACATGATTTTATGGACTATGGACATGATTCTATTTATTCCTTTTTTTTAATTGCATTTTCGTGAGAGCATTTTCAAAGATGTATGTGAGAGATAATTTATATATGGGAGAAAGTGGAGAATTATAATAATAATTTAATTTTAAGGTTTCACATTAAATTGGTGTATGAGATTTTTTGTTTGTGGGACAAAGGATTCAAGGAGTCTCTTTTTGCATAAAAAGAGATTTGACTCTTAAAGTATAGTGAGGTGTATAGACTCTAACTTCCTTTGGGTTTGAACATGTAACTTTATAGGAGGAAACACATGTTCTTAATCATTAAACCTACTCAAAAATTTAATTAGCATATTTATAAAATAGTAAAATGATATTTTAAAAGAATGTAGATATGTTGAAAAATGAATATATAATGGTTTTTGGTGTTGATACTATACTACTCATTTATTTTTTACAAACATAATCTTCCCTTTATCATTTCTTGACCCCTCTTAAAATCTTCCCTTTATCATTTCTTGGCCTTCTTAAGCCTTGTCCAGAGATTGTGAAGTTTGTGGGTTAGAATTGGGTGTTGTTGTAACATCTTCCATGTTTTATAAAAAGACTAACAAAGTGTGAAAGGTTATTTCCTTTTGTTTATCCTCTTATCATTGGGGTGAGAGAAACTACTACTTGTCATTAGGGTGAGAGAAACTACTACTCATACAGGTTAAGTCATTTTTTTTATTAAAGCTTATGTTTGGGTTTATAAACTCATTTTCCTTGCAACAAGATAACAAGTCAAGATTTGAAATTGAATATTTTAGTGCTCAACATTATTTATATCCCTCTTAACATCATTACCATTTCTCTTGAACTTCACTTTGATTGTTACTTATACATGGGATTCCTTTGGGCTTACAAATCCATGGAGCACCATTTCTGATCCGGATTATTTTTGAAATACTCATAAAATTTTCCAGAAACAGAGAGATACAGTAATACATGATTTCTATTTATGAAATAAATGTACAGAGACTGTAAAAACACAGAGTGCAAGACTCACTAGAATGGTGGCAGCTTTATCTCTGAGAAGAGATGTGACAGCTACTCTCATTCGCAAGAAGATGATTACAATGAGGTTCTAAAGGCCTTTTTATGATAAACATGAATGCCAAAACCCTAGACATCCAAAAACCTAACCCTAGGAGATGAAGTGTCAAAAGTCATGTGGGCCTCGTTGGGATAAGTTGGTACATTAACTTCCAGGGGTCATAACTTTTGCATACAATCTTCGTTTTAGGTGTGTGATAGCTCGTTGGAAAGGTATTTTCGAGAACTACGCATTATGCCATCAAACTCTATCTCTAACTAAATTTTGACTACGGCAAGCCAAGAAAACATTGTTTAGAGCCCCAAAACGGCCCTAGAAGTACAAAAAGATGTATTGACATGAAAACTTCCAAAATAAGCCAATTGGAATAGGTGGGTGGCCACCAATATCCACCTGGATGTTGTGTAGGGATTCAGGACAAACTCGTAAGTGCAGAACCCACAATTACAAAGAAATGTCCCCATTACAGCGAAACGTGTTGAACTGAAAACTGTCAATATGAGCCAATTGGAATTTGGAACAGGTGGGTGGCCACCAATATCCACCTGGATCAATTTCTAAACAAATAAATCTCATTTCATACCTAAAAACCATTTGGGTTTCCAATATAACAAGATAAACGTAAACTCATATCATTAAATTATGCAAGCATCTACATCTCCTTTCTTATTCTAATGGATTTCTATAAAATATATTTGATATAAAAAAAAATGATGAAAGTATAAATATTGTATATTTGGTCCTCTCATATAGCCAAATTCTTATAATTTGTCTGCTTCACCCAATTAGAACTATGATGTTCTTAATAATATTGCATGAATATTTGGCTTTGCATATGCTTTTTCAATGGGTATTCTTGAGTAACGCAATTATTGTTGGGTATGTGTTATATTCCTTGCACGAGTAGTAGTGTCTGAGCGTCTGCGCCGGGTGCACAGGGGGGT
>SNQJ01S0092926.1:0-16542 GCA_010110895.2 Picea sitchensis | reverse complement strand
AACGAAATATATATAAATATGGAAATTTCCATCTCGAAAGGCCACTTGGGTAGGTGTATGCAGCGAAATATATAGCATTATATATCTATATTTTCATAGATATTCAACGATATGAATTATTTAACTACTACAATAAATACTTCAAAGTTTAATGCTTAGGTGCAATTTAAAGTGAGAAGAAACGTTTATAGAAAACATTATTGTGCAACTATGTAATCTCGGACTCATGAGGACACAAAGCAACTTGTTATATTATATCCTTAAAGGTCGTTCAAAATATATAATGAACCAAAAATATGTAAAGCATTGTTGGTAAATGATTGAAAGATCTTGGAAACGCTTTATACAAAAGAAGCGAAAGATCTAGGAAAGGCTTTATACAAAGTTACGAAGAAGTGTTTTATGACAATAGAGAGTAGAGAATGGCATGGTGTTAGGTGTTGTGGGGGTGATCTTTGGTTTTGAAGAAAAAGATAAAATTACTTATGTTGGGGATTAACAACATTTCAAATAATCAAGAAGGGGTGATTTTTGGGATTAACAACATTTCAAATAATTAAGAAGATATATTAATCTTATGGAAATGGGTTTAGATCGTGAAAAACAAAGGGATTAATCAGTTGTTTGTCATGAGGGATTTTATGGTTGTTGTTCATCATATGGTGAAAAAATATCTCTCCAATGAACCTAATCTTTGAATACTATAAGGAGAACACTTTCTTGCAGAGGTTTTTAATATTACAAAATTTGGAAAAAATTTAAAAAAAGTCTTCGTTATTTGAAGCGGAGTTTTTAATGGGTGTTCCATATAACTAAAAAAAATTGGGCGGGAAAAGGTTGTAGTGAAGGTTTTATTTTTTAGTGCTTGTATTATTAAAATGAACTGGTGTGCACTTAATACAAAAGCACCGGTGTGTATAGATAAATTAAAAATCACTGGCGCTTTTATCTATAGTGCGCATCGGATTTACCTTTTTGTTGTATGTAGCACCGATGCTCTTACAATTGTTACGCATTGGTTCTGCATTGTTTGTGTATACAACACTGGTGATTTATAAGTCAGTTAACACATCGGTGTTTTTACATGTTATGTACGCCCATGTGCTTGTATAATTCGTGCATCTCGATGCATGTATTACTATGTGCATCAAAAGGTACTGAAATTTAGAATATTGAAGATGGCATGCCGACGCTAAATATCTTTGTTACTAAGCACTAGTGCATATATTATATTAAACACAATGGTGCATATATTATATTAAAAGCATCGGTGTGTACAATATATTTAAAGCACCAGTGTGTATTATAAACATGTAAACTGTAAAATGTTGAAGAGATCAATATAATTGCATGTTATATCATTTAAGGAACAGTGTTTTTTCTCAATATTTAGCACAAGTGCTTAAATATAATTAATAGGCACCAGTGTGTATAAACCCTTAACACGCACCAATTTCTATATTATGGCACACACCATTTAATGAGTTCATAAAAATACAGTGCATCGATATGCGTATATTTTAATTAATTGTATTTTTTACAAATTTTCAATTAATCATCTCAAAATCAAATATTTTTTATAGTAATATTCTTTTGTGTTTTTTTGTTATTGCATTTTGATATAATGATTGCATTAATGCTTTATCCAATGAATTACACCTATGTTATTTGTAACAGTGTAAATCATCTTGATATAATTTTAATAGAAAATAACAAAATGATATCGTCGACGAAACAAGAAAAGGATGGGCTATGTGGTTATGAGGCGTCGGGGGATCTGTGGCCCGCACCCTGCGGTCACGAGATACCCACTTACCTAACCACAGACCATTACTTCACACGCACCCTGTGGTCATGAGATACTCTCTGACATGACTGCAGGCCCGAGCCTACCCATCTAAGCTTAACCTTTTCTCAAAACCCTCTGACTCCTTTTATAACGCCTCAATCGCCTGAAGTGTTTTGATCAGCTAGTGAACAGTCTTGGCGCAAAGGAGTGGATGACCTGTAAATTCGGGAAGGGAAATCCGATGGCCACCTATGAAGACGAAGTTGATTACTCACCAGATCTGGGTGAGCTGCTCCCTTGGATGGGAACAGTTGGCAGCCCACCAACTTCTGCCGGCTACAACTATCCACAACGACCCCACTGGGATCCCTACTGCCTTCATCGCCTCCTTTGGTCCCCCAAAACGACTTCTTCTCACAGCTCTCTGGGGTAATAGGCTTCTTCCCTGCTCAAGTCTTGAGTTCTTCTTCTTGGCTTGGAAGAAATATTTGGGACAACAGACTCTCGGCGCACGCAACTCCCTTCTCCTCGGGCCTCGATACAACCTCGCTCTCCAGCAGCGCGCTCCTCTCACAAGCTTTCAAAGTTTCCCTTTATCCGACCCACTTCTACTTCTTCTCTTCATCGTCCCCAACGACAGTCTCCTGGACCTTCCTGGACCCTACGATAAATTTGACAACCAGCCAGGGGCAGGGGGAACTAGGGGTTCACCCCGAGACTTTGCAAGATGTGATCTTCGAAGACCTGAGCTTAGGAGTCATGCAAGCCCAAGATTATAGCCAGAAATTCTCTTCAGAGTGCTACTTTCCCTTTGACGGTAAATATTTCTTCCTAGTTCATGCACCCTTGGAGACGGAGAGAGGGTTTTTCGCAACAAATATTCATCCCTTCAACCTCAACGGTTGGGACTTCAGCCAAAGAGGGGTTCTAGGCCGACATGCTCCCTACGATTCGTACCCTGATGCCCAAGGCGCCACAGGGCAAAGAAGGAGGAAGAGAAATAAATTCCTAGGGTCATCCAAGGCAGACCCAAATTTCATCCTTGGTGATGACCTTTTGATGGTCGGGGTCTCTGCAATGGCAGACAAAACACTAGTCGGGAAATCCTACGGTCGACAATTCAGGGAAAAAAAATTGCAAGCCTGGGCCGCTACAAACTGGGGCGTGAACTCCTCCTCTTCGCCCAATTTCTTCCGCCTCTCCAGAGGTTGGTTTATGATTATCTTTGCAAAACCCTCTCAGGCCATGGTCGCACTCCAAAATAGTTGGGCGATTGACTCTTCCCCGATTCTAATGAAGCTTTGGAACCCCACTTTTGACGTTGCCAGTGAGCGTTTGGACTCTATTCTGACTTGGGTTCGTCTACTAGGACACCCTCCGCATCTTTGGTCAAAAAATTGTTTTAAAGAAATTGAAAACTTTTGGGGGGAGTACATAACAGTAGACATGGGATTCTTAGTTTTGGAAGAAATGGCAGTGGCTAGAATTTTGGTATCTCTTAACATCAGGGACGGGCTATGGGAATTACTCAACCTTACAGATTAGGGGCGTACAAGGGTCCAAATTCTAGACTACAAAGGTGTTCCCTTTCATTGTAGGATATGCCACGAATATGCCCATGTTGTTATGGATTGCAAAAAATCCCTACGAGGGTGTTCTAGACACCTTTCACATGAAGCAAGATGACAATATCGGGAGCGCCAGGCAGCCACCGGGGGAAACTCCTCCTCTTCAATGTTAAACTCGGTGGGGACCTTTTCCCCCACCCTGTCATCTCTACTGGACTCCTCGATAGTTGATCATTCGGTGTCAGTCGTGGATGCATTAGCACTCGTTCCAACAGCTGGTGATGGGGTGTGCCTAGATCACAGCCCAGAGACAATGCCTCAACACCTGATTGACAACTTCTTGGGTATGAAACTTTCTCTTCCTCACCCTATAAATGGTATGCTAAATGCTTTCAATTTTAATTTAAAATACTGCATCCCCCTCCCCTCCATTGTTTCCCTAAAACCCCTTTTCACCTCCACCTCACTCCCTTCACCACTGTTGGATGATGATCCCCCTCGAGTAGCCTCTCCTCCAAACTCTCCAACTTCTTGGTATTCTAAGGAACCTTCCTCCGAGAGTTCTGAGGATTCTATCATCCACTTCCATCTCTGCAGCAGATCGATCACTATCCCTACCCCAGACCCTAGAGGTCTTGGCCCCACACCAGAACCACTGAAAATGAAAAAAGCTTGAGGTAGGCCCTCACACCTCTCCTTAGCACAATATCGTGCACTAATGGACATTTCTTCAGGCCGGCAACGGTCTCTCCTCGGGGCTCTTAGAGCAACAAAAGCCCCTACGGGGGTTCCTCCAGGAAACTACTTTCCTTCAACTGCAGTGGTTTAGCAAGACCCCCAAAAAATACGCTCTAAAGAGGTTGGCAACTCTGCACCAACTCGAGGTTGTTCTCTTCCAAGAAACTCCAGAAAACGAACTCTCAGCCAAAAAATCACTCTCTACTATCTTCTCGGGTTGGGCATTCCTGGGTTTGGATGCCCATGGTAGATCAGGAGGTTACCCATCGGTTGGTGCTCCAGAAATATAAATCCCTTGAACTCATGGGCTTTTGACTCTTGTCTGGGGATTGAGGTACAAGTAGAGGGACTTGGGTTGATTCTCAAGATAATAAATGTGTATGGGCCACACATAAACAACATTCCTTACTGGAACTCTCTCTTCATCAAGGAGCTTCTGAAGACGAAAAATCTAATAATCGGCGGTGACTTCAACTTCTCCCTAGGTGAAGCGGAAAGTTGGGGTCCCTCGGCACACCCAGACCCCCAAACAGAATTTTGCATTCATCTATTGGATGCCAAAGGCTTTATCGATATCGCACCAGTCGAACTACTCCCCACATGTAGTAACTTAAGATTTGGGGAAGCCCAAGTGGAAAAAATATTAGACCACTTTTTTATCGCTGAATCAATGTTGATGCTTCCTCTCTAATTTTGTTAATGGATTGGAAGTGGGGCAGACTCGGATCACTCCCCAATTTGGTTTGCTATTGAAGGGGGGGGGCAAAATTCGGCTTCCCCTTCCAAATTCAACTCCACTTTTATCAAGGAAGAAAGATTCCAAAAATTGGTAAAATCAAACTGGACCCCTCTACAGGATATGACAGGATCTTTNGTGACTTCAACTTCTCCCTAGGTGAAGCGGAAAGTTGGGGTCCCTCGGCACACCCAGACCCCCAAACAGAATTTTGCATTCATCTATTGGATGCCAAAGGCTTTATCGATATCGCACCAGTCGAACTACTCCCCACATGTAGTAACTTAAGATTTGGGGAAGCCCAAGTGGAAAAAATATTAGACCACTTTTTTATCGCTGAATCAATGTTGATGCTTCCTCTCTAATTTTGTTAATGGATTGGAAGTGGGGCAGACTCGGATCACTCCCCAATTTGGTTTGCTATTGAAGGGGGGGGGCAAAATTCGGCTTCCCCTTCCAAATTCAACTCCACTTTTATCAAGGAAGAAAGATTCCAAAAATTGGTAAAATCAAACTGGACCCCTCTACAGGATATGACAGGATCTTTGACAGCCATCCAATTCATGGGCAATTTAAAAAAAATCAAAAAATTTGTCATTCTCTGGGAAAAATCAAAACAAAAAGAAGAAGAGCGAGAAATCAAATGCATTGAGGACAAGCTGGAGGTAATTTATCGAGACATTGATTCTGGGTACTCCTCGGAAGCTTCACGAGAAAATTTGAGGAACTTAGAGGCAAATCGAAGGAAAGTATTGGCAGACCAAGAAGCAACCTGGAGACTTATAAGCAGGGCAATCTGGCTAGCAAATGGGGATGAGAACACCAAATTCTTCCATGATTTTTCCAAAGGATGGAAAACAACCAGCACAATCTGGAGCTTAAAGGATCAAGAGAACAGACCAGTCACCTTTTTTGAAGGGCTAGCAAATCTTGGAAAGAGACACTTCCATACTTTATTCAAAGAGGACAAAAGGGCCAACATAGACGACACCATAAAAATGGCCCTTTAATTTCCTAGCTTTGTGGAAGAGGAAGGGAATCGAGACCTATATGCAGAAGTCATTGAAGTTGAACTCAAAGACACCCTGCAAAGCTTTCAGAAAGACAAAATCCCAGGCCCAGACTATTGGTCAATTGAATTCTACTTGGGCTTCTTTGATCTGATCGGAGGTGATATTCTCAAATTCATAGAGGAATCTAGATTAAACAAAAGAATAAACAGCCCACTAAACACCACCTTCATAGCTCTTATTTCCAAGGTGAACGATTGTCTCTCCTTTGATGATTTCAAACCCATCTCACTCTGCAATTGTATCTACAAAATCATTGCTAAGGTTATAGCTCGTCGGTTGAAGCCTCTCCTCTCATTGTCCATCTCGAAAGAACAGTTTGGGTTCCTCGAAGGCCAACAAATCCATGAAGGAATAGGAGTCACCCAGGAAGGACTTCATAGCCTCAGAACCACAAAATCCAAGGGAACCATTTTAAATTTTGATCTCTCAAAATCCTTCGATAGGGTAAGTTGGTCCTACATCAGGCTCCTTCTCACTCATCTCGGGTTTGAGGTTCCTTTCATTAAATGGATAATGTCTTGCATTACCTCAGTTTCCTTTGTGGTTCTCATCAATGGAGCAGCCTCACCTATCTTCACCTCCGAAAAAGGACTACGCCAAGGTTTCCCCCTCTCCTCACTCCTCTTCCTGTTGGTGGTCGAGGGTCTAAGCAGGGCTATAACAAATGTTGTAAGATCAGGGGACTTCCATGGAATACATCTAACCATTGGTCTAAGAATCACACATTTACTTTTTGTGGACGACATCCTCATCTTGTGCAATGGTCGAAGGCGGGACGCAAAAGTGCTTTCAAATATACTCTCCCTCTTTTGCTCGGCAACAAGTATGCAAATAAACTTCCAAAAATCCACACTCTCATTCGTTGAAATGGAAAGGGAAGAAGAAGAAATATATCGAAGGATCTTTCCATTTACAATTCAAGAATTCTCAGAAGGCCTAAAATATCTAGGATTTCACCTGAAACCGAATAATTACCTCAAAAAGGACTAGAAATGGTTGGTCTCAAAACTGGAGAAAATACTAACTAGTTGGAGCTTCAGGTGGCTTTCAAGGGCATGAAGACTCACCCTAACCAAAGCAGTCCTAGAAGCCATTCCATTTTACTGGATGTCTTTGGCCTGGATACTGAAAGGAACACTGAAAAAGATTAGAAAGGTTTTCTCACGCTTTATCTGGTCCAGGGTTGGGGACAAGTTCACACAACCATGGGAAAAATGGACCACCTAGCCCGACCAAAATCTCTAGCAGGCTGGGGGCTTAAAAATATATTTTTTTTCTCCAAGGCTTTGGCAGAAAAAACAGGGTGGCGTCTCATCTCAAATAACAACCTTTGGTCCCTGGTTATCACTCAAAAATACATAGCACCGGAATCACTTGAAGACTGGATCAAATCTACAAACAAGACCCACAAACAAGGTTCCATTTTCTAGAAATCTCTAATATCCTCCTTTCCAGAAATAGGGGAAGGACTAGCTTGGAGAGTAGGTGATGCAGACCCCCACCTCAGCAGGGTCTGCTTGACCTCCCACTCTTTGGATCTTCAAATTCCTGAGCTGAAATGTCTCCTTTGGTCCCCGCTGGAACCCTCAACACATATAACCACAGGTCTCCTTTTATGTGCTCCTCCCATGCGAACATGCACTAGACACGAGCCTCCACTCCATGTGATCATCGGCGTGACTACAGACTTAACCGCAAAAGGCGCGTCAGGTTTTCACGATTTCGGGACTTTCTTTGCGAGTCACCCCGACTCTTCCGATTCCCGAAACCCCGAAATGGGCTAACGGTCCCTAGATCCTCCCTTATTCTTCTACCATATGACCTCCAGTCAAACCCTGGGGTCCACCTCTGAGCACGCCGGGATTTCGCGTGTCAGGAACTCACGATGTGACTTTACTCCCTTTTCCCGATATCTAAACTCATGACTTTCTCGCCACAGATCAACAGTCCTGAACCCCCACGATCCGACGGTCCAGATCGTGTCGGGATTTCGCGTATCGGGACTCCCGAGTTACAACTTCCTCCACACTCCTGACTCCTGAAATGTCGATATTTCGAAACACCCAATCAATGGCTCATGCTCCTCTAGATCTAACAGTTGTTATCTCTCCTGAGCTAGTGAGTGTTGAAAGACACTCGACCTTATCCTTCCCACGGATCTACTAGATCTGACGGTCCACAAAAAATCGGTGTTTCTCCCTCCGAGAATTTCCACCATCCGTTCAAGCTCTCAATAGTTTCTTGCCAAATAAATTGGTGTCCTTCCTCCTGAGATTGATTTCTACGAGATGACTTTGACCCTCGTCTGTCCTCTAGACTTTCCAAGTATCTATCCTTCCTGAGCTTGATTCTTGTTGCAAACTCCAGGATTCTAAGGAATTCTTATGCTCACTCCTTGCGGCCTTCACGATAACCTATGGTTATCCAAACACTCAAACTCCATGCACTCCTTGCGACAGAAGTTCTTCAACCACTCACTTGGTTGGAAAATTCTAAGACTTTGACCTAGCCTGTGCACACCTTGCATGGCTCTATGCTATACTTGCACTTTTGTTGGTATAAGAACAACTCTATCTCTCCTGAGCTTTTCTGAGGTAAGACTCAGAATCTCGTCGAAGCAGTCCTTATGGAATTTCACTGCACACCTTGTAGGAATTATCAGGAAGAGAAGCAATTGAAACTTATACTCTTCCTCTCACAGACTTCATACATTCAACATGAAATCATACACATAAAGCATTGAAACAAATGCATAATAGAGCATATAAGAAAATTGTAAACATACCATTCACCATAACAACACCATGAAATTGGATCAAAGCCTTCTTATATTAATTTAAGTGCTTATGTACATGGGTTCTATAGCAACAACTATCTGCTCAAACAACTTCTACAATCTTTGTTCTTCTCTACTCTCCTATGCTCTCTTTCTCTACAACTTCTACTCTTACAATTGAGAATGATAATACAATACATACGAGGGATCTTTCTTGAGTTTTCCCTCCTATAACTCTAAGCTATCTTATTGAATTAAAGATTACTACCTACTTTACATTTATTACAATAAATGCCTACAACCGACAGATGAGATCGAATGCTCAAGATATGTATTACAATCCCCAAAACATTAAAAGTAAATACATCCCTCCAGCTATTACATTAATGTTTCATCTTTTAAATTTAAATGTCTTCAAAATGCACACTGGTGTATATCCAGTTGTCCTCCACTTGTTCTTGTTGGCGATGCTCCTACATCATACTCCTTTAGCTGAAAAAATTCATGGACTCCTGTCCATGAGCTCCTGCACCATCTGTCCATGTTTCTGGATATTTTCTTCACTTTCCCAACTAGCCTCCTCGATCGGGTGTCCTTTCCACTTTACCAAATATTCAAAATATGTCTTCTTTCAGGTCTTCTTACCAACTCTCTGATCAATGATCTTTTCCATCTGCGGATTTTCAACTACATGCATCTGTTTGAACCACTAAAATTCCTTTTGATTCTCTTCTCCTCTCGCTTTATCTTCTCTGTAAGGGTACATATCGACTATGTTGAATATGGGCGATATGCCCACACCATCTGGCAATTTTATCTCGTAAGAATTGGCCTCAAATTTCTGCAAGATTTTACACGGATCTATATTTTTCATCTTCAGCTTATTATACGTTCCACTTGGGAACCTTTCTTTTCTTAGATGTGTTAAGACCAAATCTCCCACTTTGAATTGAATATCTCTCCTATATTGATCTACTCTGCGCTTGTATTCCCGGTTGGAACTCTGCAACCGCTCTTTAATCTTACTGTGGAGCTCTCGCATCTCGGCTACGAAATATTCTGCTCCAACACTCTTGAAATTACTCTGCTCCAAGTCTCTCAACTCAGATACTCCCCTTAGCTGCATTCCATACATTATCTGAAATGGAATTTTTCCTGTACTCCTATTAGGTGAGTCATTATATGAAAATTATGCTTGCGGAAGAATCTGATCCCACTGACTGTGATGTTCAATGACTAAACTCCTCAATAAGTCCCCCAAATTTTTATTTACTACCTCAATTTGTCCATCCGTCTGAGGGTGATATGCTAAGCTAAAATATAAATTTTTCCCCATCTTTTTCCATGGTGTCCTCCAGAAATGACCAACAAATTTGGTATCTCTGTTCGAAACAATACTCTTGAGTAAACCATGAAGTCGAACAACTTCTTTGAAAAACAGGTTTGCAATGTGTGTTGCATCACTGGTTTTTTGACATGGAATGAAATGTGCCATTTTTTTGAATTTGTCGACTACCACGAATATGGAATCACAACCTCTCGGTTTACTCGACAGTACTAACATAAAGTCCATGCTTACCGCGTCCCACGGCCTCTATGGTATTGACAATGGTTGATACAACCCTGTATTTTGTCTTTTCCCTTTTGTGTGCTGGAAAATTCTACATCTATTGACAAAATTCCGCACATATGTCCTCATTCCTGGCCAATAATACAAGTTGTTCAGTTGCGCAAATTTTTTATCATGGCCGAAATGTCCAGCCCATCCCCCACTATGCTTTTCCTTCAAAAGGTTTTCTCTCATAGAACTCCTCGAGATACACAACTGATTTCCTTTGAAAAATAGTCCATCCTAAATTAAATATTCAATCCATTGGCTTCTATCTCTCAAAACAGGATTCTCGTATGCTTCATAAGCGTCCTTGAAATCTGAATCATCTCTATACATATCCTTAAGGCTATCAAAACCTAAGGTCTTCACACGAAACTCCTGCAGAATCAAACATTTCTTGCTCAATGCATCAGCAACCTTGTTATCATTTTTAGAAATGTGATTTATAACAAAAGTAAAGTTCTGCATAACTTCAACCCATTTTGCATGTTTCTGGTTCAGTTTCTCATGTCTGGCTATAAATTGTAAGGCTTGGTTGTCGCTATACAAAATGAACTCTTTTGGAACTAAGTAGTGCCTCCATTTCTTCAATGTATGTATGACTGCATAAAACTCCTTATCATACGTGGAATATTTCATCTTGGTCTCGTTTAGTTTCTCATTGAAGTATGCAACTGGTCTATTGTCTTGACTTAAGACTTCTCCAATCGCGATTCCACTTGTGTCACATCTCACTTGAAATGTTTTACTGAAATCTAGCAGAACTAGAATTGGTTGTCCAGTTATATTCTCCTTTAACAACTTGAAACTTTTCTTCTCTTCCTCTGTCCATTGAAAATATTTATTTCTCTTCTTGATTGTGTCCATCATTGGTGCATAAATTCCACTAAAATTTCTGATGAACTTCCTGTAAAAACTGGCTAGTCCATGGAAGCTTCTAACTTCAAAGATATTCCTTGGTGATGGCCACTCTTTGATTTCTTTTACCTTTTTAGGATCCATCTTCAACTCATTCGAAGCAATCACGAAACCCAAATAAATGAGTTGTGTCTTCATGAAAGACGACTTCTTCAGATTTATGAGCAATTTCTCTTTCTACAACCTCCTCATTATTAGATTTAAGTGTCTCAAGTGTTCTTCCTCGGTCTTACTGAAGATCGGTATATCATCAAGATACACAATTACAAACTTCCCAATGAAATATTTTAAGACTTTGTTCATTAATCACATAAAATTAATTGGCACATTCGTCAAGCCAAATGGCATGACAAGCCATTCATACAATCCTTCATTCGTCTTAAATGTTGTCTTCCATTCATCACCTTCCCTCATTCTAATCTGATGATATCCGTTTTTCAAATCAATTTTTGAAAAAAACTTTGCTCCACTCAAGCAATCCATCAAGTCATCCATCTTGGGTAAAGGAAATCTATACCTGATGGTGATTTTGTTTATATCCCTCGAGTCTATACACATTCTCCATCCACCATCTTTCTTTGGACTTAACATTGTTGGCACAACACATGGACTCAAGATTTCTCTAATCAACCCTTTATCCATCAAATCCCGGACTTTCTTCTTAACCTGTTCATTCTCATGCGGCGTCAATTTGTATGTTTCTTTGTTTGGTAACTCGCTCCTGGTATAAGGTCAATGTGATGGCTTATACTCCTAATGGGTGGCAACGAACAAGGCAAATCATCCACCACTATATCAGCGAAATTCTCTAGTAGTTCCTAAATTTCCTTAGGTAGATCCTCTATTGAGGTACTGGTCAAGATGACTCTAGGTTTTCTCACCACAACAAACTGCATTTCTTCATCTTTATTGACTTCATCCAGAAGTTCCTTCCCACTCATGAGAAGTATAGTATTGCTTGTTTATTCTTTCACCTTCTTGTCTTTAATTAGTAGCAACATATGCATCCTACCATTCTTCTCCAAGGTGTATGTGTTCTTTCTTCTATCATGAATAACATTTCTATCATATTGCCACGGCCTTCCCAACAAAACATGAAAAACATCCATGGGAATAAAATCACATAAGATCTCATATATGTAACCCCCTATCTTAAATTCAACTAAACATTGTTTAGTGACGGTTACCTGATGTCCTTTTTGCAACCACGAAACCTTGTATGGGCTTGGATGTGCAACTGTCTCCAACTCCAACTTTTCCACCATCTCTGTGGATACTAAATTATCCATTCTTCCACTATCAATTATCACCTTGCATACCCTATCCTTGGTCTTGCAAGCAGTCCTAAATAAATTGTTCCTCTGGACTGGATTCTCCATCTCTTTATCTAGCTTCAAGAGAATTTTCCTCATCATTAAGGATCTTCCACCTTCTGCATCTTCTACCTCAACATTTTTCCTTTGCGCTTCTGAAATGTGAGCTTCACCTCCTCCATCTCTTTTTCTATCGGTACATTCCCAAGATTTGTGTCCTATATTTCCACAGACAAAACACTTTATTTCACCTCCTCTGCCTCTTCCTCTTCCTCTTGCTCGAGTAAAATTATTCCTATCGGCATATTGTACTCCTTGTGAGTTTCCTCCCCTTTCTGGGTGGTTATGAGGTTTCTTCTCTTCATCCTTGGGCTTATGTACTATGTCCTGGGCAACTGCTTTGCCTCTGCTCTGACTTCTACCTCTGCCCCTTGGACCTTGCTTTTAGGCCAATTTCATGAAGCAATCTGATAAGAATATTTTGCGTTCCTAATTGTCACCATGCTCATCTCATCCTGAATCTCATATCTCAGGCCATTCATGTATCTGGAAAAATTTTCATCATCACTCTCACAATGACCAGCTCTGATGTTTAACCTGTAAAATTCTCGAGTGTATTCCTTCATTGTCATCCCTTTCTATCTTAAATTATGCATTCTTCGAAACAGATTGATTTGATAATCCCTAGGTATGAATTTGGCTTTCATATTGGCGACCATGCTTTCCTAGCTTTTAATTCTTTGTTTGCCTTTGCAATGCCTGTCAGCCTATAGTTCATCCCACCACAGTGCTGCATGCCCTTTCAGTCTAGTGATGGCATGTTTTACTTTCTTATCTTCTTCAATATACTCATAGTCAAAGTATTTATCTAGATCTCTAAACCAATCTAGCAGCTCCTCAATGTCTAAGTTACCTTCATACATCAGGATACCCATTTTTGCTCTGGCACCTATCCTTGTGACAACTTTGAATAGACGTTCTTTTGCAGCATCTTCAGCTACAACTTCTTCTTCAGCTCCAGCTTCGTTCTCGATTTCGGCCTCACTGATATCTCCATTATCAGGTGTTTTCCTCTGTGATGTCTCCATGGCATCCAATGGAGCACAAAGTTCTCTCATCTCCCTTTCCACGGCTGGATCGGGCATAGGTCTCTCTTGACGTCTCCTCGGCGGCAGTGCTTCAAATCTATCCTCACATACTTCAATCACAACTATCCTTTGTCTTCCCTCTACAGAAAACAAAATTTGTAATCTATGATACCACCTGACACAGACCCCCACCTCAGCAAAGTCTGCTTGACCTCCCGATCTTTGGATCTTCAAATTCCTAAGCCGAAATGGCTCCTTTGGTCCCCGCTGGAACCCTTAACACATATAACCACAAGTCTCCTTTTATGTGCTCCGCCCGCGCGAACATGCACTAGACGCGAGCCTTAAGCAATTGAAACTTATACTCTCCCTCTCACAGACTTCATACATTCAACATGAAATCATACACATAAAGCATTGAAACAAATTCATAATAGAGCATATAAGAAAACTGTAAACATACCATTCAATAGATGCAAATAGTAACCATAACAACACCATGAAATTGGATCAAAGCCTTCTTATATTAATTCAAGTGTTTATGTACATGGGTTATATAGCAACAGCTATATGTTCAAACAAATTCTACAATATTTGTTCTTCTCTTCTCTCCTATGCTCTCTTGCTCTACAGATTCTACTCTTACAATTGAGAATGATAATACAATACATACAAGGGAGCTTTCTTGAGTTTTCCCTCTTACAACTCTAAGTTATCTTATCGAATTAAAGATTACTACCTACTTTACATTTATTACAATAAATGCCTACAACCAACAGATGAGAGTGAACGCTCAATATCTGTATTACAATCCCCAAAACATTAAAAACAAATACATCCCTCCATTTATTACATTAATGTTTCATATTTTAAATTTAAATGTCTTCAAAATGTGTGTTGGTGTATATACAGTTGTCCTCCACTTGCGCTTGCTGGCGATGCTCCTTCATCAGTAGTCAGAGGAAATCACTTATTCATTGGAGCAGACCCTTGGCCAGGAAGTGGGAACTCACACATCCTCTATTTGTACCTAATCAACCATCTCCACAGGCAGAACCACTTCCTCCTATCCCACATGTCTGACCCCAACACAACTACCCCCTAGCATCAAGGATGGAAATGTGCGGTCTATGTGGGGTTAATAGGTTCTCTAGCAACTCAGTATAAAAATTAAATTTCAGATCTACAGGTTGGTCACATAAGACTCATTGACAGGGAGGACGAGCTGGTTTGGAAAAATGATCCTTCAGGAACCTATACTCCAAAACTTGGATACATTTCTTTAAGCTTGGACCTCTTCCAACAAATTCAAATCTGGTGGTGGAAAGGACTCTGGAAATTAAAATGTCCACAAAAATCCAAAATCTTCCTATGGGTGGCTCTAAATGGAAAAGTTCCAACATGGGAAAATCTGAGAAAGCGGCAGTTCGAAGGACCTGGAAGATATCCCCTTTTTCATTCTGAATTCGAAACAACCTACCACATGCTCATCTCCTTCCCTTTCACTCAAAGAGTTTGGACGAAGGCCTCAGCAAGTATTGGACAAAAATGTACATGGGGATGCCCCGACTTGGAAGAGGCATGGGAAGCTTGGACACATGACCCAATATTCAAAGAGATTAAAGCTCTCCCCCTCATCATAAACTGGGGCATCTAGCTGGCCTGAAATGCAGCAATCTTCCAAGACAAAGCTCCCCTCCTCGAGAAAAATGCAGTTCAAAGTCTCTCAATACTTTCACATTTTCCACAAACAAAAAAAGGTCCAACTATACAGCCGAACCAGAAAGAGACCATAGAAAATACAAAGCCTTGGGCTTACTTTGATGGGGCCTCACAGAATCAAACATGCAAGGGTGGAATAGTACTTCATCAATCGAAAAATCATTCCTTTCATATAAAATTGGGGCTGGGGTAGGGTACAAATAACTATGTCGAGCCACTAACTCTAAAATTACTACTCCTCTTTGCAAAAGAGAAATAAATACTTCACCTCCAAATATTTGGTGACTCTATGAATGTCATAAATTGGGAAAGAAAATTATAGTAGTGTCACAACATTTTCCTCCTCCCTATTCTGGAGGACATCCTTCGTTTGCTAGAATATTTTGACATAGTGACTATCTCCCATGTCTACAAGAACATGAACATGGTAGTGGATGCACTTTCAAAAGCAGGGCTTCCTCTAGCTCTGGGCCAATGGACATCATAGAATACAAGGAAGGCGAAAAACATGTTTTTTATCACCGCCCTTATATTGATACAACATGATTGATAATTTATAATACTCTTAAAGCAGCAAATGGGTAGAATAATTTTTGGACTCAGAGAGTCTAACTTACCATTTGATTTTTTGCAAGCAACATACTCAACATTTTCTCTAGTCTATTACATAAACACTTCGGTGGAACCAAACAGAATTATCAGTTTTTACAAACAGTTTATAATTTACCACCTTGTTCTGGGTGATGTAATTTTTTGGTCATTATTTTGCACTTAGAAAGCCTCTTTCAAGGCTTCCTTTCTCAGCATAGGTTCAAGTACCTACACTTTTTTTTCACATCATACACCCAAGGGGTGTTGTGCTCATAGAAGAACCTACAAAATGTAATTTTGTCTCTTTGGATGAATAAAATTACATTTTTTTCCATTGAAAAAAAAAACAGTGTAAATCATCCACATATTAATTAATCAACAACACAACATTTTACAACATTCGACAATGCAATAAAATAAGAAATTCATTTTATTATATATAGGAATAAGAGACCCGTGGTTATAAAAAATGGGGCAACGTCCACAATAATCAAGATACAACCAATATGTAATTGTTAAACTTATTGGTAACATGTCCTCATACAATTAGGAAAATATGTCGAGTACATTAAACAAAATCTTTGATTTTCACAAGAAAATATTCCAAAACATACAACT
>SNQJ01S0092924.1:56173-78266 GCA_010110895.2 Picea sitchensis | reverse complement strand
AAGGTATGTCCATAACCCTTATCTCTTAGTTCATTCAATAGGCTAGATCTAGGGAAAGTGTATTATTCTGTCCTGTTTTGTTCTAGATCCAGGTGGATCTAGGGAGATCGGTTTGTGTCCGCACTCACGGATTTATCCAATAACAATTAGTTAGAAGCATTTGAGAAAGAACATGCAAAGAGTTGTGTAAGAACACCCATGTACAGACATTTGGATTAATAGAAAGAGTTTGATTCAAATTCATGGTTTGTGTTGTTCTCTGTGTATTGATGTTGATATGCTCATGAATGGTTGCTTTCTGTTATACATTTTCTTTATGTGCTGTGTATATGATTTCATGTGTGAATTGAAGTTTGAGAAGAAGAAGGAATGAGTTTCAATTGTTTCTCTATTTGAGCCAGAGGGTTCCTGGAAGGAGTGCAGTTGAAGTGTTCGCAAGGAGTGCGTTGACAGAGGGTTCAGATAGAGATAACTTTTGTTCTCATTCATTCCAAAAGTGCAGTTGGGCACATGAGCCATGCAAGGAGTGTGCAGGCCGAGGAAAGTCTTAGGGTTGTGAACCTAAGCAAAGACATTGAATACTGCTGCTGCAGGAGTGCACATAGTCGAAAGATTTTAACATTTGGTCGAGGTTGAAGGTTTGCCGCAAGGAGTGCGTGCAAGAGTCTTTCCTAAGATTCAGAGTTGGGAAAAGCACAGGAGGTGTAGAACCTTCGAGAAATCATCAAAGAAGAGCACAGGGAGTTTGTGCCGTGGAATGTTCAAGCAAGCGTCGCACGTTTGCGTGCATGTGGATGAGTTTCGTGGAGGAACACTTAGTCATTTCATAGATTTCATCAGGAGGGAAGGACGGTCGGTATTATCCGAGGAGAATTCGCGACATTCTGTGAGCCGTTAGATCTCGTGGAGGTGAAAGGAAGATACAGTGAGCGTTCGTTGAAGGTTGAAGCTCAGGAGGGGCAGAGCCATTTATCCGAGTCACAAGGACCGTCGGATTTGCACGTGGAATCGCGCATCGGGGTTTCGTGGGTGGAAGTCCCATGCACATAGCATCAAGAATCACGATATTGCGATACGCGATATCTCGACGGCTTCTAGAGTAGTGTGGGGCCTAAGGAGTCAGCGAAGTGGACAGGTGGTACGAGCTATCGGAGTTTCATGGTGAGAAGTTCTGATTCAAGAGCATCTAGATTCGCGATATTGCGAACTCCGAAATGTCGATGGAATGAGAACCATTGAATAGTCAACTCGCACATGCATCGGGTTTTCGACATATCGGGAGTCGGGAGTCGGTAAATCAAATTGCTTGATATCGCGAGTGGAGAAATCACGATAGGAGAAGTACCGATAGGTAAAGGAGGGGTCAGCATTGACTTGCATCGGGGTTCGGGGATTCAAAACACCAGCGCTCGACCACTAACCTCGCGAAGTCGCGAAGTCCAATTCCCTGATAAGTAAAGAGAGGGGATCGTGTGAAGAGTTTTTTGGGTGCATATTTGTTGATAAGGAAATAGAAGAACATTTGAGTTCTTCGGGCCGAACAAAAGAGAAGATCCTGTGAGCGGACGTGCTTGTGAGCACGAGCTGCGTCAGTTTGGTATCAGAGCCTGATTCTTGTCTGTATATTTCAGGCGAGGGAGGCATAAGGGGTAAAGAGTACTCTGATACATGTCAGTTTGGTATCAGAGCACAAAAATATTCTTTGCTTTCTGTAGCAGAGAAGGGAAATCACCATGCCGCCAAGGAGAGATAGGCAATCACTTGATCCAGAGGATAGGGAAATGCCACAGAGAAGAGGTAGGCAGATGACAGATCCAGAAATGGAGAGACAAATGCGTGATCTTTGAGCTAGACTCGAAGATATGGAGACAATGCAAAGACGCACAACTAGTGCAGGGGATCTGAGTGATTCCGAGAGAGACGTTAAGGTTGAACGTGAAGAAGAGGTTGTAGCTGAAGATGCATCAAACGAGCGTTTGATCAGAGCTATTTCCAGGATGGGTGCAAGAGCAAAGATGGACATTCCAGTTTACGAGGGAAACTTGGATGCAGAGGAGCTTCTAGACTGGATTAGAGCTCTGGATACATACTTCAACTATGAGGATGTCGAAGAGGACAAGAAAGTCAAGCACGCTGTCATGAGACTGAAGGGACATGCATCATTGTGGTGGGATGAACTACAAGCTGACAAACGCTGCAAGGGAAAGCATAAGATCAAGAGCTGGGACAGGATGATCACAAAGTTGAAGGCGAAATTCATCCCCATAGATGATCAAATCACTCTGTTCAGGAGGATGCAGAACCTGAGAGAGAAGCTGATGACAGTGAAACAATACACTGAGGAATTCTACAGACTGAACATCAGAGCAGGTCATCGGGAGAGCGATGATGAGAAGGTTGCTAGATATCTGAATGGTCTGAGATATGACATTCAAGATGAAATAAGCATGCTAACCATCCGAATGGTGGAAGATGCTTATCAGATGTCTCTAAAAGCAGAAGAGAAGCAGAGCCGAAAGAAGAGTCAGAGGGACCGAGGCAGAAGTCAACCCAGAGGCAAATCAGTTGCCCAGGATAAGTATCAGAAGCCCAAGGAGGACTTTAAGAAACCTCAGACTCGCATAGAGAGAGGTGGAAGTTCACATCGTGGGAAATATGCTGAGCAGAGAGGACAACATAATGAGCAGAGAGGAGATTACGCTGATGGAAATACTTTTCCTCGTAATAGAGGTCGAGGTAGAGGAAGAGGTGGAGTAATCACATGCTTCACATGTGGGAAGAATGGGTACAAGTCTTATGAGTGTCCAGACAAAAAGAAGGACATTGGAGAAACTGACATCGTCGAAGCGCAGAGGCGGGATGTTGAGGCCGAAGAAGCGGAAGGCAGAAGATCACTGATGATGCGAAAAACTCTATTGACACCTTAGAAGGAGGTGGAGAGTTCAGTCCAATGGACTAGACTTTTTAGGACTGCTTGCAAGACCAAGGACAGGGTATGCAAGGTCATAGTAGACAGTGGTAGCACGAACAATCTCATTTCTACAGAGATGGTAGAGAAGCTGGAGCTGGAGACGATTGATCATCCAAGCCCGTACAAAATTTCGTGGCTACAGAAAGGACACCAGGTAACTGTCACTAAACAATGCTTGGTTGAATACAAGATAGGTGGATAGAATGATAAGATATTGTGTGATGTTATTCCCATGAATGTTTGTCATCTATTGCTGGGTAGACCATGGAAATATGACATAAATGTGATTCATGATGGGCGAATGAACACATATACCTTGGAGAAGAATGGGAGGACACATATGTTGCTTCCGATAAAGGATAAGGAGGTGAAGCCGAAAGTTAGCAACACAATACTTCTCATGAGTGGGAAGGAACTTCTTACAGAGGTTAAGAAGGAGGATCCACAATTCTTTGTGGTCAGAAAACCAAGGATTTTTTTGACCAGCACAAGAGTGGATGATTTACCAGAGGAGATTCAGGAATTGCTGGAAGAGTTCGCTGATATTGTAGTGGACGAATTACCTCGTTCGTTGCCACCGATGAGAAGTGTGAGTCATCATATTGATCTCATACCAGGAGCCAGTTTGCTGAATAAATCCGTGTACAGATTGACGCCGCAAGAGAATGAAGAGGTTAAGAGACAAGTCCAAGACTTGTTGGACAAAGGATTAGTCAGGGAAAGCTTGAGTCCATGTGCTGTTCCAACAATACTCAGTCCGAACAAAGATGGAGGCTGGAGGATGTGTATCGACTCAAGGGCGATTAACAAGATAACCATCAGGTACAGATTTCCATTGCCGAGGATGGATTATCTGATGCATTTCTTGAGTGGAGCAAAATACTTTTCAAAGATTGATTTGAAGAGAGGATATCACTAGATTCGCATGAGAGAAGGGTTGAATGGAATACAACATTCAAGACAAATGCAGGGTTATATGAATGGCTTGTTATGCCGTTTGGATTAACAAATGCACCAAGTACCTTCATGAGGTTGATGAACGAAGTCTTGAAGGAGTTCATCGGGAAATTTGTCATCGTGTATTTGGATGACATACTGATTTTCAGTAAATCAGTGGCAGAACACTTGAAGCATTTGGCTCTAGTGATGTAGAGACTACAACAGGAGAAGTTGTTGATAAATATGAAGAAATCCTCGTTCATGAAAACATAACTCATTTACTTGGGATTTTTTATTTTGGCAGATGAGTTGAGGATGGATCCAGATAAGGTGGAGGTAATCAAGAATTGGCCATCACCGAATAATATATTTGAGGTGAGAAGTTTTCATGGATTAGCTAGTTTCTACCGAAAGTTCATTAAGAATTTCAGTGGAATTAGCACAGCAATGATGGATACAGTGAAGAAGCGGCATAAGTCTTTTCACTGGACAGAAGAGGCTGAAAAGAGTTTCAGATTGCTGAAGCGAAAGATTACGGAACAACCAGTTTTGGGGTTGCTGAATTCCGAAAGACATTTCAGGTGAAATGCGATGCAAGCGGATTTGCAATCGGGGTAGTCTTGAGTCAAGAAGACAGGCCGATAGCATACTTCAGCGAGAAGCTGAATGAGGTAAAGTTGAAATACTCCACTTATGATAAGGAATTTTATGCTATCATACATGCATTGAAGAAGTGGAGGCATTACTTAATCCTGAAAGAATTTGTATTCTACAGTGACAATCATGCATTACAGTTTGTGACTCAACAGAAAAAGTTGAACCAGAAACATGTAAAATGGGTTGAGTATATGCAGAATTTCACTTTTGTGATTAAGCATATTTTTGGTACTGCTAACAAAGTTGTTGATGCTTTGAGCAGGAAGTGTTTGTTGTTGCAGGAGTTCCGAGTCAAGACGTTGGGTTTTGATGATCTCAGGGACATGTACGCAAGTGATCAGGATTTTGGGGAAGCATATGAAGCAGCTGAGAATCCAGTTCTCAGAGACCGAAGCCAATGGATAGAGTATATGATCCAGGAAGGATTGCTCTTTAAGGGTAATCAACTGTGTATTCCGAAATGCTCCATGAGGGAGAATCTGCTGAAAGAGAAACACAATGGAGGATTGACGGGACATTTTGGCCACGACAAAACATTCGCGAAGCTGAATAAGTCATATTATTGGCCAGGAATGTGAGAAGATATCAAGAAATTTGTGGATAGATGTAGAATTTGCTAGCATTCGAAGGGAAGAAAGCAGAATGCAGGTTTTTATCAACCATTTCCCATACCAGAAAGGTCGTGGGATGTTATTAGCATGGATCTTGTGTTGGGGTTTCCGAGAACACAAAGAGGTGTTGATTCAATCTTTGTGCTGGTGGATAGATTTTCCAAGATGGCAGACTTCATTCCATGTTAGAAAACCAGTGACGTGACTCACATCGCGAACCTGTTTTTCAAAGAGGTCATTCGACTTCATGGTTTGCCGAGAAGTATAGTTTCGGATAGAGATACGAAGTTCATAGGCAATTTTTGGAGGACCTTATGGAAGAAGATGGGAACTAACTTGTTGTTCAGTTCAACGTATCATCCTCAGACGGATGGACAGATGGAAGTGGTCAACATAAGTCTGGGAGACTTTCTCAGAAGCTTGGTGACAGAGCACCATAGCCAGTGGGACCATATATTTTCGTAGGCAGAGTTTGCGTATAATGACTCAATCAATAGGAGCATAGGATAGAGTCCATTTCAAGTTGTCTATGGTATGCATCCAAGGGGAATTTTTGAGCTGAGAGATTCAGAGAAGACTGCGACTAGGAGTGCTAGTGCAGAGGAATTCACAGAGGCGATGAAAGAACTTCACAGCTAGGTGAAGCAGTGATTGCTGGATTCAAGCCAGGAATATAAGCGCAGAGCCGATCATCGGAAGAGACAACTTCAGTTCGAGGTTGGTGATTTGGTTTTGGCACATTTGAGAAAAGAAAGGTTCCCAAAAGGAACATACAATAAATTGAAGATGAAGAAAATCGGACCATGCAGGGTCTTGAGAAAATTTGGGACAAATGCTTATGAGATTGAATTACCCGATGGGGTCGGAATTTCTCCAATATTCAATATCTCTGATTTGTACCCATATAGAGCTTAGGAAACAGAGACTGGAGATGAGCATCCAGTCATCCAGTGGACAAAGCAGATGCCAATTGCAGAGAAGCCACAGATGGAGTGCATACTGGACAAGTGCGTAAGTAAAAGGACCAGGCGAAATAAATACTTTGAGTATCTGGTCAAATGGAAGAATCATCCAGTTGAAGATGCCAGTTGGGAGACCGAAGTGGAGATACAGAAGCATGGACAAACTGTGCAGGAGCTCATGGATAGGAGCCCATGAAAATTTTCAAGCGAGGGAGTATGATGCAGGAGCATCTCCCACATCAAGCGAGCCAGCGCGGAAGCGGAGGACAGCTGGAAGCATCCAACACAAATTTTGAGAACACTTTGGAAGTTGTTGCGCAAATCTTAAATGAGCCATTAAGAAAAAGGCGCACTTATAAATGTAAACAGACCTTGAGCCTTTAGCTCTCGTCCTTAGTAGGTAGAAGGCATTTAAAGTAGTTAACGCAGGTACATAGAAATTTATTCTAGATTAGACAGCTTCTAGAGCGCAAGAGGGAAACGGGATATAGACACCCTCATTGTACATTCTATCATTAGTTAGAAGCATTTGAGCAAGAGCATGCAAAGAGCTGTGTAAGAACACCCATGTACAGACATTTGGATTAATAGAAAGAGTTTGATTCAAATTCATGGTTTGTGTTGTTCTCTGTGTATTGATGTTGATATGCTCATGAATGGTTGCTTCCTGTTATACATTTTCTTTATGTTATGTGTATATGATTTCATGTGTGAATTGAAGTCTGAGAAGAAGAAGGAATGAGTTTCAATTGTTTCTCTATTTGAGCCAGAGGGTTCCTGCAAGGAGTGCAGTTGAAGTGTCCGCAAGGAGTGCATTGACAGAGGGTTCAGATAGAGATAACTTTTGTTCTCATTCATTCCAAAAGTGCAGTTGGGCACAGGAGCCATGCAAGGAGTGCGTAGGCCGAGGAAAGTCTCAGGGTTGTGAACCTGAGCAAATCCATTGAAGACTGCTGTTGCAGGAGTGCACAGAGTCGAAAGAGTTCAACATTTGGTTGAGGTTGAAGGTTTGCCGCAAGGAGTGTGCGCAAGAGTCTTTCCTAGGATTTAGAGTTGGGAAAAGTTCAGGAGGTGTAGAACCTTCGAGAAATCATCAAAGAAGAGCACAGGGAGTTTGTTCCGTGGAATGTTCAAGCAAGCGTCGCAAGTTTGCGTGCAGGTGGACGAGTTCCGTGGAGGAACACTTAGTCATTTCATAGATTTCATCAGGAGGGAAGGACGGTTGGTATTCTCCGAGGAGAATTCACGACATTCTGTGAGCCGTTAGATTTCACAGAGGTGCAAGGAAGATACAACGAGCGTTCATTGAAGGTTGAAGCTCAGGAGGGGCAGAGCCATTGATCCGAGTCACAAGGACCGTTGGATTGGCACGTGGAATCATGCATCGGGGTTTAGTGGGTGGAAGTCTCGTGCACATAGCATCAGGAAACACGATATTGCGATACGCGATATCCCGACGGCTTCTAGAGCAGTGTGGGGCCACAGGAGTCAGCGAAGTGGACAGGTGGTACGAGCTATCGGAGTTTGATGGCGAGAAGTTTCGATACAAGAGCATCCAGATTCGCGATATTGCGAACTCCGAAATGCCGATGGAATGAGAACTGTTGAATAGTCAACTCGCATGTGCGTTGGGTTTTCGACATATCGGGAGTCAGGAGTCGGTAAAGAAAATTGCTTGATATTGCAAGTGGAAAAATCACGATAGGAGAAGTCCCGACAGGTAAAGGAGGGGTCAGCGTTGACTTGCATCGGGGTTCGGGGATTCGAAACACCAGTGCTCGACCACTGACCTCGCGAAGTCGTAAAGTCCGATTCCCCGATAAGTAAAGAGAGGGGATCACGTGAAGAGTTCTGTGGGTGCAGATTTTCTGGTAGGGAAATAGAAGAACATTTGAGTTCTTTGGGACGAACAAAAGAGAAGATCCTGTGAGAAGACGTGCTTGCAAGCGCGGGCTGCGTCATTTAACATGACTTATAGGACATCATAAGAATCCAATTCCATTGGAGGATTTATCAACATTATAAGGCCAATATTCCAAGGTCTAAGACTTAGGGGTTTCTATGAGTATTTTTCTAGGGTCATAGGAACTTGAGGAATAAAAAAGGGAGGTAGAGAGTGTGCCCTCCTACCCCCTTGAGAGTATCATGGCTAATAAGGGTGGACCACCTCCTTCCCACAATTGTGTCCATAGGGTTACTCCAAGATAACCCTCCTCCAAAAATGTGCTTGAGATTTTAAGTTTCAAACCCACAACATTCTTATTGTTCAATGTGTTCTTACAAACAACTTGAACCCATCCATGGTCAACATCATTATTGGCTCGGGATGAATTATGATATTGATCCCAAGTGGCTTGAGATCTAAGAATAATCACAGGTTTTGGATGGACCATTAGAGGGAAGTCATATATTTTATGATTCAAAATCAAGCACTTAATGCAATTATTAGGTAGGGTAATGTATCTCATGGGTTGTTTCATCATTTTAACCCTTACCTTATTCAAGACAAGTTTCAAACCCACAACATTCTTATTGTTCAATGTGTTATTACAAACAAATTGAACCCATCCATGGTCAACATCATTATTGGCTCGGGATGCATTATGAGCTTGATCCTGAGTGGCTTGAGATCTAAGGATATTCACAGGTTTTGGATGGACCATTAGAGGGAAGTCATATATTTTATGATTCAAAATCAAGAACTTAATGAAATTACTAGATAGGGTAATGTATCTCATAGGTTGTTTCATCATTTTAACCCTTACCTTATTCAAGACAAACTGCTTTAGATCCTAAGACCTGTTGACTCTCACCCAAACACTTCTTGGGGCTAAAGTTGAAAATACATGGGGAAGTCTTGTAGAAAATATTTCCTGCATTGAGATATGATCTAATAAGGGCAAGAACAACATGGACAACCTAGGGAATTCAACCCACACAAAGTAGGATAATTGGGTAGTTTCGTTAAAAAGGAAAACCTTGAACCCAATGTGAAAACATAACTAGGATATTTTTGCATACTTAAGGTTTGTGAGCAATGACAACAACCAAAACAATCCCTTTAGGACATGTGTGCCTTAATTGTAGCCTTTTATGATACATGACCAATGAAAAGTTTCTATAATAATTACAATCATCATCATATTCAATAATAGTAATAATAATATAAACTGGAATCTTCTCAATTTTTTTTTATTCTCTAAATTTTTGGGAAAAATTTACCTTGGGAAACCCCAAATTTCACCCTCTCTTCATAGCCAAACCATTAAGCCAACTCAAGGACACACTTACCATATATGTAATACCATTACAAGTACCCACTTGTTTGAGTTGTACTTAAAAAATACTTACCATCTATGTAATACCATTACAAGTACCCACTTGTTTGAGTTGTACTTAAAAAAGAAGTGAAAAAAATTGTTATGGGTTGACACCATTTTTTACGGTATTTAATTATTATATGATGTTTATAAAGATGGCCGAGCTAGAGGTACAGGGATGGTTGCATTGGTGTAAGTATTGTTAAGGAGGAAAAAATAGTATTAGTCTTAGTAGAGGTTGGAGAAGAATGGGGGAAGAGGTGAACAATTCCTCAGAACAGGATTCGTCATTCTGGGGGGTGAGGAAGCAATTTTGGAAGGAGAGATTCTCGTATCTGAACAAGTATAAGCAGATCTTCAACAGGGAAAAACCTCTGCCCAGGTGGACCAATGCCGACGTGGATGAGTTCATCCAATCAGATCTCGTCTATGGCCCTCAGGTTGCTTTCCATTCTTCAATTTATCTCAGGGGTTTCGGCGCAACAATGGATCTCATTATGTCTTAGGGTTTTGTTTTGTTTTGTTCATTTGTTTTGTTAAAATTCTGGTTTGGGTCTACAGCTGAAGCTCACGAGACAAGATGCCAAGATAGCAGCCAATGGGAGTGTGATTGGTGCAGTTTCAACAACTGGGGTTTCATGGAAATATTCTAGACATGGAATTGGTATATTTCTTTCATTATTCGTTGATTTGTAAGAATTATAATTCATTCTTCTACATATCTGAATTTTTTGTCCAAACCAACAAAATGAAAAAGTGAAGCACTTAAAAGAATAGGATAGAGGACATACATGATCTAGAAAGAACACCATTTTGATTTCTATCTGAAAAAACCCTAGTACATAATATTTAGAATAAAAGCCTCGCCAAAACCTTTAATAAGCACATGGAAACATTTGATCCTCGAGCTTTGCCAATGCAAACTTACCTTTGTTGTTTCTATGAATCCATGTTTAAAATTTATTTTTCCACCTTAACCTTTACGAGCCACTTTTCTAATAGGAATATTGTGTTCCTTTTTGTGATCATTATTGATTTGACCTCTGGCTTTTTAGGTTTTTTAATCACTGTTCCAACAACGGTATATTTAGTTAGATGTTGTTGGGATTTAGGATATATATATGTTAAGGACAATGGAGGATATTTTGTTTTGTCAACTAACAATGGTTTATAAACCTTGAAGCACTCAACACTAAAATTATATTGGATGAAGTCCAAAATATGCCGTCTAATCTAGTTTGCAAGCATTAGGTCCTCCTTAGTCCATACTGGTTTAATACCATATTGTATTATCTTTAACGTTTTCCCTTGTCCTTGAATTTTTCATCCAATGACAACAACAATGTTTACGATCTATTTGAATAAAACCACCATTTTATTTTTCTTTTGTCACCATCTCTGTCTTCTATCCGAGACTTGATTAAACATTTTTATACTTGGCTATGGATCATTTGTATAATTTGAATTCTCCATTGTGATTTCCTTTCCTATATTTTACTACTATGAATAGGCATTAGGCATTATTAATGAAAACTCCTTTCTATACGTTTAGTTATCAATTTGGTAGGAATTTCTATTTATTACAACTTACTAGGATTTGGCATTAAGTATCATAAAATATCTCTATGTTGACTGAGGTTAATTGAAATCATAAGCAAACTTCAATTCCAAGTACATAATGGAACCATGAGAACTGCCACAAGGAAAATGTTAATCCCAATCAAAGGATGTTGTTGGTTAAATATTCACAATGCATAATCCACTGCTTGAGCTTATTACTTTATATAGAGTGTCCATCCCTCCAAGGATGGAAGGTCGGGGGTCTTTTAAGTTCAACATCTAGTAATCTTAACAGTGCATACCAAAATGTTCTATTGAATCCATAGTTTTAAAAACCAAAACTGGTATCGGAACCGGTCGAGGGTCCAACCTGAACCGGAACCGAAACTGGAACCGAAACCGGTAATGAACCGGTTTTTTGAAAAAATACATAAAATATTTAAATTTTAACGAAAAAATATATTTTTAAGATTTTAAATCATGTTTCCAAAGCATTAGAGACAATTAAAGACAAAATATCCAAAGTATACTCAAGAATATATCAAAATGGCACCAAGTGCAATACATATCCAGAGATTGGAACATAAATACATAATCAAGGAGGCTCTAGAGTCAAGATGGCCTCGGTCCTCTATAGACCACAACAACAAAACACATACTAGCAAGAGTCAAGACTACAAGTCACTATCTCATTGATCAACATGATCAATGAACAATCATCACTACTGCTAGAAGTAGAAATGGCATGGGCATCCTCTCCCTCGACATCATCATCTGACTCAGACTTGGACTCGGACTCGGCCTCAGACTCATCACCATCAGGGACATTTGTGACTACACACTCTGAAGCTGCACTAGCTGTAGTAGTATGAGTGCGACCATGACGAGGCACACGAGGTATATGACAATGACTATGACTGCCTGCAGTTCCACTAGGGCCTGCCATGTTTGACACTGGAATCAGACCGCGAGGCCCTAATAGTGGATATGCATCCATCTGAGCCTACCCTGCTAACTCCATATCCAAATCATGGTCAACATCAAAATCTTGTGGGTGAGTCTCCGCTACCCAATCTGAAGTTCGATCAACATCATCCAACACAATAGGATCTGTATCGGGTCTTTTGTTCAACAATTGGTTGCGCCTAAGCCGAAGGTTGTACTCCACGAAGACTAGATCATTTAACTATTTCTATTCTAAGCGGTTTCTCTTCTTCGTGTGAATCCTCTCAAAGATAGACCAATTGCGCTCACACATAGAAGCAATGTAAGTTTGACTTAACACTCTAATTGCAAACTTTTGCAATTGAGGACAATGGCTGCCAAATGACAACCACCAGTTTGCTACAAAAAACATAGTTAGTCAAGTTAGTTCCTTGAAGTAATAAAATATAAAGTATATAAAATTTAAACACTTGAACTTTAAAGTTTAAACTTTGGAATTGTTACCTGGCTCATCCACATCCCTTGCAATCTGTTGTTCCAGAGTCTGTACTTAAGGCTAGAAAGTACAGGGTCTAGGCATCCAAAAGTGAGTAAAAGATAACAAAGGGGGAGAGTCAACCTTCAGGAAAAGAAGCTAAGGCTGATTTCTAAATTGTCTTTGTCTTGCTTCCAAATGTTCCTGGATGCTTATATCCCATTCAATTGTGGCCCATGAATGTTCGCTCTCTACCCGGGTGATGGCAGTTTTAAGTATGGTGTCAAAAAGGTTCAAAGTGATGTTGGTTTGATCCGATAGGCCGGGTTCAATGTTGGGCTATCTTGCAACGGGCACAGTCATAGAGAAATAAAAATTGAAAAGAGAATTCAAGGTTTAAGAGGCTACTTCAATTTTTTAACCGTATAACAGAGAAATTCCGAATCTGATGTTAGAAGTAGAAAACAAACCAAATACCTTCTCCCGCAACTGAATTAACTTTTTAAATAATCATGTATGAAATGTGAGAAACCATTAAGCTGTCGACAATGCGAGGCTCCTATCAAGGGAGAATCTTGCCTTGTAAACAGAAGAAGAAAAAGACAAGAAGAAATCTGACAAAGGATAAAATATAGAGATCTAAAAAGTTCACAGGTCTTGTACCTGTTGATAGCCAATATAGAGGAAAAACTGCAAACGATTAGATGACTAAAAAGTTGGTCACCACAGTAGAAGTTGTACTAAATTGAGGCTAAGCATTCATCATAAATATATATGTGAAATGAAATTTAATATAAGATAATAGAGGAAACAAAACTCACAACTCAGTCTTCATGGAATCAGGAATCTTCCGATTGCTTTGTATTAATTTTCAAAAGGAAAAAGTCTCTATTACAATCAGCCAAAAAAGGCCTAGCCTCTATTCTCATTTCAAAATGCATATTTATACAAACTTCTAAATGCTAGAATCTCAATCGTTCCAGAAGTTTTCGGTTACAAAATGGGAAATTTATGCGTTTCACTTCTTTGTCTTTGTCCTCCTTCCTATGGGCAGAGAACCTTCCTTTCTTTACTCTTTGGGTTTTAAAATAGAACATGCAAACATCTGCCATTATTTGGCACCAGAAGCCTGCCCTTTCACCTTCTCGGTGCAAGTGATGCACCTCTCCACCAACTGGGCTATCAACCTAGAAGGCTCTGCTTGGTCTCTTTCTTCAAGAGTGTAACAATTATTCGCCAGCTATGGTAAACTCTTTCCCACTTGTCGGTCCTCTACGATGATGGAGCATAATTGTAAACTTGGCTGTACTAGCCATTTGTCCATTTGGGTCATATAAACCTGGCTGATCTGGGATATCTCCACTTGCTGCTCCTCCATGCTTTCTTTGATGTCCAACATATGTTTAGCTATATTGATTTTTCCCAGTGTCCCAACACTGCTCTCCTTATCAAGATCTAGCAAACCTTTACTTATTAAAGAGAACGTTTCCTGACAAAAACTCTTTACTTCGTTAGCTCTCCCCCTTCTCTCCGATATGTTCTTCTCCTAGACCTTCAACAGGATATTACCTCTGGTTTGTTCCGCGATGGATAATTTTGAGGTGCTGATCGTGTCTATCCTCGCTGTAGCTATAACAACATCTTGGAAAGCGACCCGTGCTTCCCCAACTTCTCTTTCTCTCGAACAAATGTTCTCTAATATTTTCTCTATCGTCCGGAAATTGTCCTGAATGGTTCTCACCTTTTCCAACAAGTTTTGATGAGCCGTAAGTACCTTATGTTGGATTTCGGCTGCCTACGATCTGAACATTTTTATGTCTACAACCTATTTCTCGGCCACCTCTAATTTTGATTGCAACTCTATAATCTGTTGCCCCTGCTAGCTTACTTATGTTTGTCTAGTTTGCGCCGACTGACGCACCTGCTCGAGGTCAGACCTTAACTTCTTGATTTCACGCAGGTCGGCTGTTCACGCTTCCTCAAGGATCCTGCTCACCTCGTCCCTTACATTCGCTTTGGCAGTAGCTACCTTAGCTTCCAATTTACTGATCAGGAGGTTCTTTCGTTTCAACTGGGCCGTCAAAGTCCCAACTGAGTACTGATTGGCTATAACATAAGCCCCTAGCGTCCCAACTATCTCCTCTGCAAATATTTCCTCTTTTGCTGCCTTCCCATCTGTCATGATTTTAAATTTTTTAGCTACTACGCCCTCTTTTTGATAAAATCCTTGCCTTACCACGACCTTTCTTTTCTTTTCAAAGAAAAATTCGTTGGGAGGAAGCTCCTCTACATAAATAGGCGTCAGTTCTTCATTGAAAATCCATCCCTCGTCAGGATTCCCCTTTGTGAACTACAAGGGTGTGACAATAACAATCAGATTGTCGATTTGCTTGGATGTTTGTTTTGGGGTGACTTCTGTAACCAACTCGTTTGGCGCGATCAAAAGTGAGTCACCCAATCTCTGTGAAGGTATCTCTGCTTAGCCTTGGGCCTGCTTGCCTGACACGCCCTTTTTGGGGTTTCCTTCCTTTTGGGGGACTTTGGCTCCTAGCTCTGAGGTTCCAGCCTCCTTGGTTTTCCCTTGGACCTTCTCCCCACTAGGACTCGAGTCCTTTGCACCTTTGGCTCCTGTCTTCTTTGTAACTAGAAACTCTGGGGATTCACCCTGTAAAATTTGGGGGAGACAACTTTGTCGGTGTTCCCGAAATTTCAAAAATTTGGCCATGTCTCCAGGTGGCAAGGCTTGAATCTGACTTAGGACTTCCGTGAAGGACGTCATGCCCCAGAATATTTCGTCATGTGGGGAATCCTCGTGTTCATACCTCTTTAGGTCGCAACTTTCCAGGTGATTGCTCACAACCCTACTAGGGTCATGCTTCTTAAACTCGATGTCTACCAGCTTCATTTCTTCCAGAGCTGCAACCTCGTCTTTGGCGTGGCCAAAATATAACAAGGAATATTCACCGATATGAATAGGGAAGGGAGGCCATACCTTTTTTGATACTCCTTTGAGCTCCTTTCTTATCTCGCCGAGCATAGACTGTTTGGCGATCTCACGACACAATAGCTTATCGGGCAGGAATAGCGGGAGGGCATATGGAGGGACATAGGTTCCAAAAACCATGATATATGAAAATTTTGCTTCTAGATAACAATCTGCGATGCTGCTTAGGATGGTCACAACACTATCTGATATCCTGGGAGGCGCCTGGCCAAAAATGGTGACATGCAGTGGCACCATTACCCAATTGAAGATCTCGTAGATGAATTCTTTGGCCTTATCCTCCCAAAGCTTCAAGTGGTAGACATGGATGGGCTCTGTACTAAATGGAGTACAACTCCATCTCATTAGAGGGAAAGGCGTCATGAAACAAATGGTGTCCATGATTTAGGCGGACATGAAAAATGAAGTTGCTTTCCCAATAGCCTTCTACGCTTGATATTCGATAATTCAACTGGTTAAACTGTTCGACAACAGTTTGGCCCAATCGAAAGAAAGACCTTCAACGACTGTATGAATTAGAGGCACCCACGGGAGAAAAAAATGTGTGGTGTCCTCCCTCCCATACAACCTACAGGCCATCATTGCTATATACCTGAATGGTGGCTCTAAGGAGGAGACTGAATAAATTCCATTAGAATCCGCCCTGAATTTTGCGAGGTGCGAAACCCAATCCCTGATCAGATAGGACAAGTTTCTGCCATATTGCTCACATTCCTTCTCCTTGAAACCTTCCAAAAATTCGACATTGTGCGCGAAGTTTGGTGTGGGTGACCGCTGATACATTGCCTGCAAATGTTCTGGTCTAAAAGTCCCAATCGTCACCTTCTGCTCGCTGATGACAGTTCTGGTCGAGATATCCACATGGTCTAGCACCCATCTGATCATATCATAATAGGGGAGGAGCCGTGGTCTTGCCGCTATTTTGTGCATTTCTGCCTGCATGACGATTTTGTATCTGGTGGCCAAATCATCCTTCTCATTATCGTTGGAATGATCTGAACAATTCACTGATTCAGACTGAAGAATGTCGGAGATGTATGTCCAGGTTTTGATAGTATTAATACTTCGGGGTGAAGTATGGGTAACAACATCGGAGCCCTGACCTAAAATTTCGGCAGCCGCCTTGAACGCCTTTCGTGGAGCCATGAAAGAGAATTTTGTACGCAAATCACCTGTAGTAAGAATTGTAAATACAAACAGAAGTTATCCTGATGAAAAAAAGCTCCGCACACAAAATAGAAATAAAATTGAAATAATGAAACAAATCCCTTATCTTAGTCATTTAAAACCCTGGTGTCCTTGCGAACCAAACGGTCAAATCGCTTAAAGAAAGATTTAACAGTAAAAACGAGATCCTACTATCTGTCACCTTGTCGTAGTCCAAATAAATGCCATTATTGTTTGATGAGTCATAGCACGAATCAACGCAAAAAACATTTAAAATTACTCCATGGACGATGCGTATTAAAGTTTTCATTGATGCATCGATTAATCTTGCTTAGCCCCTTTAATTAATTTTGTTTTAGTCTTTAATTTCCCCTTTTTGGAGTTCACCGTATCGGGAGAAATCACTCCTACCCTTTGAGCCCCCGAAACCCGAAATCGCGATGATGCGATTTAATTTAAAAAATGTGATCTGACTTAAGCTCTTAAATAACCCATGCTTAATTAACAAAAAACATGACTTCGTGACTTGGGGCTACGAAGGTATGGTTTTTTGGGAGAGCGATTGTCGAGTCGCAAAACCCCGACAATGCTTAACTAGGGTTTAAAGTGACTTACCCCTGACACCAACCTGGGTGAACTTTTGAAAACCGTTTCGCGACTTCGCATATCGAAGTTTAAAAACCTTGCGACTTGTAACTCCCGAAGCGCGATAGCGCGAGGTAATAAAAAGTGATAGACTTTCTTAACGGTTAAGTGACAGTGGCTTAGGACTATAACGACCATCACCACTTCGCATGTCGGGGTAAAATTTTGATTTCAAGAATTACATTTCAACACTTGTAAAAGGCGGCTCCAACATAGGCTCCAACTAGGGATCCCGTCTTCCTGTGAGACGGGAAGAGCAATAGACCATGTGCATGTATTGGGTAAATGGAGTCATTGGTTTCTTTCTGCGAAAATTGTTTTAGGAAGGGGATACAGAGGGAAAAAGAGATTTCGTCTTTACCTCTGAAAATATTTTCAACACTCAATTGCGTTCTAAACTTAGCTGCAACCCTTTCGATGACTTTCTCCTTCTTGATACTGAATTCAGGTCTGCTTTAAGATAATTGAAACAGTCCTAGGAAATTCAACAGATCCTGTGGATTTTGGCTTGCATGAAACGAAGTAAATTTCATGTTTTTAATTGGGGGGGGCGGGTCCTATCTGAACTTGGGATGCAAAGTCAGTTTCGAAAAGGCTAGTTACCAGAGTAGAGTGAAAATTACATATGACAGCCTTACAGATATCTCAGATATTGCTTCACTTCCAGCGAGCCTGTTCAATACCCCGATGAAGTTATCTGGCCTTTTTTACTGAATTTCCTTTCACCACTTCGAGTCGTAATTATGCATTTAAATGCTGAGACGAGGGCAATCATTTATGAATTTCCTTTCATCATCTTATTGGACTAGATGGGGGCAATCATTTATGAATTTCCTTTCATCGTCTTCTTGGACTAGATGGGGGCAATCAAATATGAATTTCCTTTCACCATCTGTCTTATATTTTACCTTTTTAAACACGAAGTGGGGGCAATCAGTTTGTATAAGGCATACCAGGGATGATATCGGTGTAATATTCGTAGTGGAGGTCTATCAAATTGCTTTGATTACTTGGGACCAACCTTCTCTTAACTTTCAAAACACCTTAGCCCGCAAGGAAAAAGGGAAAAATTACTTCCGGGGGCCTTCCTTTGAGCAAGCCTCAATCCTTCGAAGACTGTTAAAAAACCTAGAAGAGTCAGGATAAACCTACGCATAACTTTGTTTAGTAGGAGACTGAGGAGTTTATGAGGACTGGTTTACTTTCCAAGGTCTATTTTCCAGCTTCCAAATCTAAAACGTAACCTCTTCTTCCCCTGTAGGAAACCCAGAAAGGTGCTTGGATTTTTAAGAAGGTAAATCCAAGGATAGAAAAAGGGCGATGAAGAAAGGTCTGGAAATCGAAAAATAAGGGTCATGGATTAAAACCGACTCTTGGAACCTTTTGTCTGAGACGCTTTACTCTTTATGCTTATTTTAATTACCTCTTATCTTTATCTAAGTGAAACTCTTAGGACCCAGAGTAAGAACTCGTTCTTTTAATGCCATATCATACTTATGAGACCATCACGGTACTTTAGGGACCTTCGTTTGGAATACAGACCTCTCTGGAATTCGTACCTTTTCCTTACCACTTCGTTCTCTTCTAAAATAACCAAAATATTTTCTATCACCTGTTTTCGGTGAATTTATTCTCCGATATATGATCGTTTGTTTATTCCTTTCGCTCGTTTGGGATGCAAGCCGGGATCCTGTAAGGGAACAACACGAAGAGTATCAGGTCTTTAAAAGAACTGAATGCGTTAAAAATTTCATATCTCTACTTTTAGAAAAAACACTGACCTATTTTATTTGTGATGAAAGTAGACTTACTGAAGAAAAATTATGAAATAAAAAAGAAAACAAAAACCGGTATATACAGTGGAAATTTTGGAAACCATTTATTGCATATAGTGTTTTAAATAATGCCTGTTGACAGGGGCATTGAGGATTTTACCGTCCAAATTCTCTAATAGAAACAAATTTTTCCCTTCAGGAGTTGTGACTTTGAAAGGTCCGTACTAGATATGATCAAATTTACAATGTTTTGTCGAGTCTTCCTTCCTAGCATCCCATTTCAAAACCAAATTGTCGGGGAAAAATTCTCTATCATTTGCCTTACGATCTAATAACGCTTTCATGTTGTCCTGGTATTTCTGCATCCTTTCGTCCACTTCGGCCCTGTGATGTTGAACTTTAATCAACTGGTTTATTCTTCTTGTGACATGATTTGGTTCTTCTTTCTCATCTTGCCAAAGTTTCATTACGGGAAGCACTAGATTTATAGGTAATACTACGTCGGTCCCATATACCATTTGGAAAGGAGAAGTGCCGATAGATTTTTTTGTACCTATCCGATTTGCCCACAAAGCATATTTCAAACGCACATGCCAAGATTTTTTGTTTTCGCTCAACAATTTCTTAATTATAGAGATTAGACTCTTGTTTGAAGACTCGGCTAGCCCATTTCCTTGGGGGTAATATGTCGTGGAATGACCGAGCACGATATTGTACTTTTGGCAAAAGCTGACCATAGCCATAGATTTAAATGCCTGGGCGTTATCTGTGACTATCTTTCTGGGGCAGCCAAATCTAGACAAAATGTTTTGTTCTAGGAAATCCATTACCACCGAATCCATTGCCTTTCTAGTTGGAATAGCCTCCACCCATTTGGTGAAGTAATCTGTGGCAGTTAGGATCCATTTATGTTGAGCGCTAGAATGAGGGTTAATTTCACCTATAAAATCTAGTCCCCATTGTTGAAAAGGGGCTTCCGTTTTGACAAGAACCAATGGTAGCACTGGGAGTTTGTGCTTGCCTGTGGGAAATTGGCAAGAGTGACAGGCTCTAACTTTGGCGTTGACGTCTGAGAAAAGTTTGGGCCAATAATATCCTACCCTCAGAATCTTATAGGTCGTTTCCCTCCAAGCGCGATGTCCTCCACACACTCCTTCATGAAATTCGTTTATGACCTTCTCTGTTTCTGATTCAATTAAACAAACCAACAAGAAGCCTAGTGGGTCCTTCCAATACAATTGGTTTTTGGATATATAGTACTTCACCGCATGCATCTTCAATGTCCTGGCTTTAGATGGGGATAGGTTGCTCGGGCATTTCAAAGTCAACAGGTAGGACACTATGTCTTTATACCAACTTGATGAGGCAAACTTCTCTTCGATTCTGATTGCAGTTATTTTTTCCTCGAGCTCGTTCATGCCCATGTACTCTTCACATCCCTTTAGGCCATTTATTCCGAGGGATTTGAATTTTGATTCAGCTAAGAGATTAGCCAAACCTTGTCCTTTTACTAGTCTTGTCGGTTTTATCTCCATATCAAATTCTTGAATTTTAGCAAGCCACCGTCCCCTTTTTCCATCACTGTCGGACTGAACCAAAATGTCTTTTACGGAACTGGTGGGTACGTACGCAATTACCTTGGAATTTAGCACGTAGGTTCTGAAAGCCTTTAACACCTTCACCGTGGCATATGATTTCTTTTACATTATATCGTATCTAAGTTCAGCGTCTCTAAGACTTTTTCTAAAAAAGGCTATTGGTTGATTGAAACCTTCTTCATTTTTCTGGAGGAGTACCGCGACAAGTGTGTGTTCAGAGGCGAACGCGAAAATCAAAAAATCTTTTAGATAATCAGGGCTTGCCAGTATGGGTGCCTCGTTTATAACCTTCTTGATGCGTGCAAACGATGCTTTGGATTATGCTATCCATTTCACTTCGATGTTCTTCTTTAGCATATCTGTGATCAACTTCATGATTTCAACAAAGTTTGGGAGAAATCTCCTCAAAAAATTTATTTTTCCTAAGAATGACTGAATCTCTTTTACATTCCCAGGGATATTTGTTGTGTCTATAGCTTCAACTCCTTTAGGATCAATTTTAACTCCATCTCGAGACACAATATGGCCCAAGAGTTTACCTTCTTGCATAGAAAAGTGAGACTTTTTGGGGTTTAAAGACAAACCAAACCTGCGACATTTCTCAAACATCTACTTGAGATGTATCAGATGATCTTCATCGGATTTAGAAAAAACGGCCAGATCATCAAGATAGATAACCACAAATTTGTCCCTTTCGCCGATGAAAGTGATATCCATAGCACGTTGGAAAGTAGCACCTGCATTCATTAAACCAAAAGGCATCTTGTCATACATAAATGTACCCCAAGGGGTGGTGAAGGTTGTTTTTTCTTTATCATGCTCGTTGACAGCAATTTGATTGTACCCGGAAAACCCGTCGATCATCGACATCCTATTTGCCCCAACTACTTTTTCTAAAATGTGATCCATTTTGGGTAGGGGGTAATTATCTTCGAGGGAGGATTTATTTAGATTTCTAAAATCAACACACAATCTAATCTCCCCACTTTTCTTTCTGTCCGGGACCAGGTTTGCTACCCAGTCGGAGTATCTCAGTGGTACGATTATTTTTGCGTTCAGGAGTTTTCCGACTACCCTTTCGACCATGGGCAATAAAATATGATTGATTTGTCTGAGTTTTTGTCTGAAAGGTTTGACACCAGGCTTTAGGGGTATCTTGTGTTCAATCACAGTGGTGTCATAGGTTCTCATCTTTTCATATGACCAAGCGAAAACGTCTTTATACTGCCCGAGTAAGTATTTATACTTGCTTTTCACCTCGGGAGGAAGGTACTTTGATATTTTTACTATCCTAGGATCCTCTTCGATCCCTATGTCGCAGTCTTCAACCTCTTCAGGTTGGGGTTTCAAAGCCGATTTTAAGGGCATATCATTTTGGTCGAACAGTCTCTCTAGAGGGATTAGTCCCTTTGGAATCTGATTGTTCTTTAAAACTAACATGCAATGATTAGCGATCTTTTCCTC
>SNQJ01S0092924.1:45968-56123 GCA_010110895.2 Picea sitchensis | reverse complement strand
ATGCGATGATTAGCGATCTTTTCCTGGAACCCCTGAGAATCCTCTCCCTCTTGCATGATCCATGTGTGGTCGTTTTGGTTTTCTTGGTCAATGTGAGTTTCAGCGAAGTCGTCCACCATTTCGAGGAACTTCCTGATTTGTTCTTCATCCTCAAACACTTGCCAGTGTTGGATGTTGTTTGGTATGGAAGGTATGTTCCTCACCTCTATGTGGTACCTTAGTTTGAAAGCTGTAGGGGGGGGAAACATTGAGGCTGCTTTGGCTAATGAATCATCTTGCAGGTTATAAGTGCATGGGATGAAATGAACATTTACCGACGAGAAGAAATTTTCTATTAAATCCCAAGCGCAATTCCTGTAAGATCTCAATCTTGGGTGTTTGGACTGGTATTGCCAATTTATCTGTTTCACTATCAACTCTGCATCTCCGTATACTTCCAAGTTTTTTATGTTCAACTTCCTGGCAGAAGACTAGGGCCTCATACTCACATACGTTATTGGTGTAGTCTATATCCCACTGAAGCCTGTAAGAGAAAGGAATCACAAATTCATTTTCAGGTGCTACAAACAATACTCCTGCACCTGCTCCTTCATATGACAAAGAACCATCAATTTTTTTTTTCCAAATTCCAGTGCTATAGATATTTTCGTCTATCTATCCCGATTCATTTTCATTTATGTAATTGTCTTCTGTACAACCATTTAAACCATCATCAAAAGACAAAATAAAATTCCCTAGATCTTGTTCGACAACATAAACATGATAATTGTTAGGATTCTGTGGGTCTCTCACTGTGTATGCTAGCCTCATTTCCCTGTATAGCTGAGTAAATTGCCCACCAAACATAGAAATCGTGGCGTAGGTCATGTCTAGTTGAAGAGACCCCCCATGTTTGGCTCCCCACGACCTAGATAGTAGCAAGCCATACTTCGGAGGTATATCAGCGATAACTACATCCATCAGGACGCTTTTCATCGAAACCTGTGCAAGAGTGACTACTAAATCTTTTATCATACCCATGCACTTAACTCTCCTTGAATCGATATAGTAGAGGTCTCCATAAGGCGTGGTGATCTCGAGGCCTAGTCTGTCCATAATAGACTTGGGCATTACATTATGTGAGGCTCCAGAATCTAGCATGCAGTTATGCAACAGTCAATCATGCACATTTAGGGTAATATAGAAGGGAGTGACGGTGTCTCTGGCACCCTCGAAATGTGGACCAAAAGTGATATTAGGCTTATCATCTTCCAAGTTTATCACGTCAGAGTGACTTTTTGGATTTGAAAAACCTATCATTTTGGTTATCTGCTTTCGATACACATGATTCTTTGTTAATTCGACCAGAGGGATTGGTATTTTGATCTTATTTATCTCATTTTCAAGGCTGAAACCTCCACTACCTTTGTCCATTTCTCTGGTCGAAACCTCAGACTCCTTATTTTCCAACTTGTTTGTTTGTGCTGATTTATTTCCCGTGATTTTATTTACCGGTATATGTGTTTCAGCTGTCTTAATTTCTTTTTCTTGGGTCTTAACCTCTTTTACTTTGGGATTCTGCAAATCTACCCCTTTTATTTTTCTATTATGTATCTCGGTCTCCTTTGGGGCGGGCTCGTATATTTCATGTCTTGGGAGAATTTTCTTGGGTTGAGGAGTCGACACGGATTTGTTTCTAGGCCTCATGTTGTACTTAGGTTGGACCTCCGCCATTATAGGACCGGTCACTTCTTGATAGACAGAAACATCAATGTTGTTTATGTCATCATCTTTATTTGACGGTTGCTGAGTGTCCAAGGACTTCTTGTAATATTCTTTAGTTAAATAAGGTTGTGTGCAGTCGTCACCCAAATTTTTCACGTCTTCTTCCATATCCTCGAAATCTTGCAGGTCATTTCCTCCTATAAAATTTTCATTTTTTAAAGGGGTTTGAATTTTCTGGTCTTCATTTTTAATCTGTCTTTGTTGATTTTGAGGGTTGGGGTTTCTTATGAATTCCGTTTTAATGAAGGGATCTACCTTGGATTGATCTAGCTCCATTCTAGAAATCTTATTTGATAACTCTTTAATTATCCTGGCAATGTCATCCATTTTATCATCTGAGGATCTACTAGGCCCTGAGGGTCCCGCTTGTTCCCTAAAACGTTTGGTTTCTCAGTTTCCCGTTTCTACTTTTGTTTTTAATTTTCCCGAAGCCATCATGTTAGATTCGATCTCTATGGAATCATCTTGCATTCGGGTTAGGGTAGCCCCTCTCCTTTCTCTCAACAGAAGTGTGAAATCGGGTTTGAAGGCTCCTGCAAAGGTTACCTTGGCTGTGGGTTGGGATGGTTTAACTTCGACTGAGATTTTATTATATAAATTGTTAAACCTTTGAATGAATTCCATAACCGTTTTCGAATATTTTTTTCTTAAAGACCCGAACTCAATCAAATAGTACAAATGGTATTTTATTTCGCCCCATTGTTTAAGAAAAGCGTCTTCTAGGGCATCATAGGATAATATCGAACCTGTGGGTAGACTTCGAAACTAGGTTCATACCTGTCCTTTGAAGTTCTGAACAAATAACCTCAAATATACGTCTTCATGTTCGAGACCTAGGATATCTGCGAATTGGTCAAAGAAATTTATATGTTCTACCGCGGTCAGGTTCCCTTCCCCTGTAAATTTAGGTAAGTTTTTCATGTAGTTTTCAGGGAGGTCATGAAGAGGGACAAGCAGGACCAGAGGCGCATATCTGGAAGCTACTTTAGTGAAAACCCTGGGAGGCGGAGGGGGCCCTTGCCCCCCCCTTACTCCTCCTGGAGCTCCTCCACCTCCTAAAACCACTCCACCTCCCCCTCCTGCGGCCGCCATCGATACTATTGGATAGGAAAATGATGTGTTATAAAGAGGGTTCTGGAACACTAAAAGCGAATCTTTATCTTTTTTGAGAGACGAGAAAACTGAAGAAGGGGGAAAAGGGATGCGAGGGATTGGTTCCCCAAATTTGCAAGAGAATAAATCAGGGGAACCGACGGGCGTGGAATCTGAGTGTATGGTATACTCTTCAAGACTCTGCGAGATTGGGAAATCTAACTGAAGAGTCGGCAGGATATATCTCATTGTTAAAATTATTGAGGGATTTTCACCTTCATGTGCGCCATAAGTGGTCAGATGAATTTCGTTTTTGACTTCAGGGATAACTAAATTTGGGTTGAGGGTTTTAGGGGGGGATTCATGCGAAGTTAGAGGTTCAAAAGGAATCTTATCTTTGGGTTGTGTGTGCCTAAGTTGGTAGACCGCAGTGGTTGGCTTAAGGGAACATCTTGTTTTCAGTATCCTTTCGGGATCGGAAATGGGTGTGGTCTGTTTACCATCCGGGTTTTGTCTGGTTTTCCTTTGACCGGATGCCAACTTACCTAAACGTGGAGTCACCAAGTGAATGATAAAAATAGCCTTTAGAAGGTGTTCACTCTTTTTTCACTATCAAGGGGTAGAAACTTGCAAAATGTCGTTCTCCCAGGGAAAAGGTTTCGTAACTTTGTCCCCGACAATAACGTCGGAAAGATGTTGTTACAGAGTCTGTACTTAAGGCTAGAAAGTACAGGGTCTAGGCATCCAAAAGTGAGTAAAAGATAACAAAGGGGGAGAGTCAACCTTCAGGAAAAGAAGCTCAGGCTGGTTTATAAATTGTCTCTGTCTTGCTTCCAAATGCTCCTGGATGCTTATATTCCATTCAATTGCGGCCCATGAACGTTTGAGCTCTACCCAGGTGATGGTAGTTTTAAGTATGGTGTCAAAATGGTTCAAAGCAATGCTGGTTTGATCCGATAGGCCGGGTTCAATGTTAGTCTGTCTTGCAATGGGCACAGTCATAGAGAAACAAAAATTGAAAAGAGAATTCAAGGTTTAAGAGGCTACTTCAATTTTTTAACCGTATAACAGAGAAATTCCAAATTTGATGTTAAAAGTAGAAAACAAACCAAAGACCTTCTCCCGTAACTGAATTAACTTTTTAAAGAATCATGTATGAAATGTGAGAAAACATTAAGCCTTTGACAATGCGAGGCTCCTATCAAGGGAGAATCTCACCCTATAAACAGAAGAAGAAAAAGACAAGAAGAAATCTGACAAAGCATAAAATATAGAGATCTAAAAAGTTCCCAGGTCTTGTACCTGCTGATAGCCAATATAGAGGAAAAAATGAAAACGATTAGACGAATAAAAAGTTGGTCACCACAATAGAAGTTGTACTAAATTGCAGCTAAGCATTCATCAGAAATATATATGCGAAATGAAATTTAATTTAAGATAACAGAGGAAACAAAACTCATAACTCAGTCTTCACGGAATCGGGAATCTTCAGATTGCTTTGTATTAATTTTCAAAAGGAAAAAGTCTCTATTACAATCGGCCAAAAAAGGTCCAGCCTCTATTCTCATTTCAAAATGCATATTTATACAAACTTCTAAACGCTAGAATCTCAATCGTTCCAGAAGTTTTCGGTTACAAAATGAGAAATTTATGCGTTTCACTTCTTTGTCTTTGTCCTCCTTCCTACGGGCAGAGCACCTTCCTTTCTTTACTCTTTGGGTTCTAAAAATAGAACAGACAAACATCTGTCATTATTTGACACCAAAAGCATGCCCTTTCGCCTGCTCGGTGCAAGTGATGCACCTCTCCACCAACTGGGCTATCAACCTGGAAGGATCTGCTTGGTTGCTTGCTTCAAGAGTGTAACAATTCTTCACCAGCTGTGGTAAACTCTTTCCCACTTGTCGATCCTCTGTGATGATGGAGCATAATTGTAAACTTGGCTTTACTTGCCATTTGTCCATTTGGGTCATATCAACCTGGTTGATCTGGGATATCTCCACTTACTGCTCCTCCATGCTTTCTTTGATGTCCAACAAATGTTTAGCTATATTGATTTTGCCTAGTGTCCCAACACTGCTCTCCTTATCAAGATCTAGCAAACCTTTACTTATTAAAGATAACGTTTCCTCACAAAAACTCTTTACTTTGTTAGCTCTCCCCCTGCTTTCCGATATGTTCTTCTCCCAGACCTTCAGCAGGATATTACCTCTGGTTTGTTCCACGATGGATAATTTTGAGGTGCTGACCATCTAGATCCTCACTGTAGCTATAAAAACGTCTTGGAAAGCGACCAGTTCTGCCCCAACTTCTCTTTCTCTCGAACAAATGTTCTCTAATATTTTCTCTATCACCCGAAAATGGTCCTGAATGGTTCTCACCTTTGCCAGCAAGTTTTGTTGAGCCGTAAGTACCTTATGTCGGATTTCGGCGGCCTGTGATCTGAACATTTTTATTTCTACAACTTGTTTCTCGGCCACCTCTAATTTCGACTGCAACTCTATAATTTGTTGCCCCTGCTAGCTTACCTGTGTTTGGCTAGTTTGCGCCGACTGGCGCACCTGCTCGAGGTCAGACTTGAGCTTCTCGATTTCACACAAGTCGATTGTTCGGGCTTCCTCAAGGCTCCTTCTCACCTTGTCCCTGACATTCACTTCGACAGTAGATACCTTAGCTTCCAATTTACTGATCAAGAGGTTCTTTCGTTTCAACTGGGCCGTCAAAGTCCCAACTGAGTACTGATTGGTTGTAGCATAAGCCCCTAGCGTCCCGGCTATCTCCTCTGTAAATTTTTCCTGTTTTGTTGCCTTCCCATATGTCATGATTATAAAAAATTTAGCTACTATGCCCTCTTTTTGATAAAATCCTTGCCTTACCACGACCTTTCTTTTCTTGTCAAAGAAAAATTCATTGGGAGGCAACTCCTCTACAGAAATAGACATCAGTTCTTCATTGAAAATCTATCCCTCGTTAGGATTCCCCTTTGTGAACTGCAAGGGTGTGACAATAGAAATCAGACTGTTGATTTGCTTGAATGTTTGTTTCGGGGTGACTTCTATAACTGGCTCGTTTAGCGCGAGTGAAAGTGAGTCCCCCGATCCCTGCGAAGGTATCTCCACTTGGCCTTGGGCCTGCTTGCCTGGCGCACCCTTTTTGGGGTTTCCTTCCTGCTTCTGGGGGACTTTGACTCCTAGCTCTGAGGTTCTAGCCTCCCTGGTTTTCCCTTGGTCCTTCTCCCCGCTAAGACTCGAGTCCTTTGCACCTTTGGCTCCCGTCTGCTTTGTAACTGGAAGCTCTGGGGCTTCACTCTGTAAAATCTGGGGGAGACAACTCTGTCGGTGTTCCCGAAATTTCAAAAATTTGGCCATGCCTCTAGGTGGCAAGGCTTGAATTCGACTTAGGACTTCCGCGAAGGACCTCACGCCCCATAATATTTCATCATGCTGGGAATCCTCGTGTTCATATCTCCTCAGGACGCAACTTTCCAGGTGATTGCTCAAAACCCTACTAGGGTCATGCTTCTTAAACTCGATGTCTACCAGCTTCATTTCTTCCAGAGCCGTAGCCTCGGCTTTGGCGTGGCCAAAATCTAACAAGGAATATGCACCGATACGAATAGGGAAGGGCGGCCATACCTTTTCTGATACTCCTTTCTTATCCCGCCAAGCACAGACTGTCTGGCGATCTCACGACACAATAGCTTATAAGGCAGGAATAACAGGAGGGCATATGGAGGGACAGAGGTGCCGAAAACCCTGATATACAAAAATTTCACCTCTAGATACCAATCTGCCACGCTGCTTAGGCTGGTCACAACGGTATCTGATATCCTGGGAGGCGCCTGGCCAAAAATGGCGACATGCAGTGTCACCATTACCCAGTTGAATATCTCGTAGATGAATTATTTGGCCTTATCCTCCCAAAGCTTTGAGTGGTAGACATGGATGGGCTCTGTACTAGATGGAGTCCAACTCCAGCTCATTAGAGGGAAAGGCATCATGAAACAAATGACGTCCATGATGTAGGCAGACATGAAAAACAAAGTTGCTTTCCCACTCACCTTTTGCGCTCGATATTCGGTAATTCGACTGGTTAAACTGTCCGACAACAGTTTGGCCCAGTCGAAAGAAAGACCTTCCTTCAACAACTGTATGAATCAGAGGCACCCATGGGAGAAAAAAATGTGTGGTGTCCTCCCTCCCATATAACCTACATGCCATCATTGCTATATACCTGAATGGTGGCTCTAAGGAGCAGACTGAATAAATTCCATTAGAATCCACCCTGAATTTTGCGGGGTGTGAAACCTAATCCATGATCAGATTGGACAAGTTTTTGCCATATTGCTCGCATTCCTTCTCCTTGAAACCTTCTAGAAATTCATCATTGTGCGCGAAGTTTGGTGTGGGTGACAACTGATACATTGCCTGCAAATGTTCTGGTCTAAAAGTCCCAATTGTCACCTTCTGCTTGCTGATGACAGTTCTGGTCGGGATATCCACATGGTCTAGTGCCCATCTGATCATATCATAATAGGGGATGAGCCGTGGTCTTGCCGCTATTTTGTGCATTTCTGCCTGCATGACGATTTTGTATCTGGTGGCCAAATCATCCTTCTCATTATCGCTGGAATCATTTGAACAATTCACCGATTCGGACTGAAGAATGTCGGAGATGTATGTCCAGGTTTTGACAGTATTAATACTTCGGGGTGAAGTATCGAAATCAGCATCGGAGCCCTGACCTGAACTTTCGGCAGCTGCCTTGAGCACCTTTTGTGGAGCCATGAAAGAGAATTATGTACGCAGATCACCTGTAGTAATAATTGTAAATACAAACAGAAGTTATCCTGATGAAAAAAAGCTCTGCACGCAAAATAGAAATAAAATTGAAATAATGAAACAAACCCCTTATCTTAGTCATTTAAAACCCTGGTGTCCTTGCGAACCAAACGGTCAAACCACTTAAAGAAAGATTTAGCAGTAAAAGCGAGATCCTACTATCTGTCACCTCGTCGTAGTCCAAATAAATGCCATAATTGTTTGACGAGTCATAGCACGAATCAGGGCAAAAACATTTAAAATTACTCCATGGACGGTGCGTATTAAAGTTTTCATTGATGCATCGATTAATCCTGCTTAGCCCCTTTAATTAATTTTGTTTTAGTATTTAATTTCCCCTTTTCGACGTTCTCCGTATCGGGAGAAATCACTCCTACCCTTTGATCCCCCGAAACCCGAAATCGCGATGGTGCGATTTAATTTAAAAAACGTGATTTGACTTAAGCTCTTAAATAACCCATGCTTAATTAATAAAAAACGTGACTTCACGACTCAGGGCTACGAAGGTATAGTTTTTTGGGATAACGATTTCCGAGTCGTGAAACCTCGACAGTGCTTAACTAGGGTTTAAAGTGACTTACCCCTGACACCAACTTGGGTGAACGTTTTAAAACCGTTTCGTGACTTCGCATATCGGAGTTTGAAAACCTTGCGACTTGTAACTCCCGAAGCTCGATAGTGTGAGGTAATAAAAAGTGATAGACTTGCTTAACGGTTAAGCAACGGTGACTTAGGACTATAACGACCATCGCCACTTCGCATGTCGGGGTAAACTTTTGATTTCAAGAATTACATTTCAACACTTGTAAAAGGTGGCTCCAACACAATCTTTGCTAGGTTCTTGCCGAAGGTATCTGTGGGTCTAGTGAAACAAGTGATTTGTCGATGTATCTCCAACTGATCACTCTCAGAAGGGACCATGCGCTCAAGGAAATAAATCAAGCCATCTCTAACCTCCCCAGTCACATCTTCTCCAAGTTGCGCTCTGTAACGATACCTTGGGTTCAGGAAATACCTAACTGCATGTATAGGGCGATGGAGTTGATTGTTCCATCTATGATCAATGATGTCCCAAATAGGCCCATACTTGGACACTCTATCCTTGTATGATTCCTTTACGCTCCTTTTCCTGATCCATAGCCTCATAAATGTAACCCATGGCCAATTTTTCCCCATCCACTAGCTGCAACAGCTTAACAAGTGGCTAGACAATTTTCACAATTTCTACTGCTTTTTTCCAAATTCTGGGATCATTAACTTTCTTTTTGGTGTCTTTGCCATCTAGTCTGTGGGCCCACTGAGATTCATTCCATTCATCAGATGCAAACATATTTTGCAAGTTACTTGATTGGGAAGCCATAGATTGCAATGTTAAGAAGTGAGTTGCAAATCTAGTGATGGCAGGCCTAAGAAATTCTCTTTTCTCTGTGTTTTTCCTCATCGGGCTCAAAACCCATGAGTGGTTGTCGATGTACTTTGTGATGCTTTTGGCATGATCTATAGTGTTTTTGATCCATTCTTGTTTTCCAATGTCCTCAAGCATGAGGTCTATGCAATGTGCAACACATGGGGTCCAAAATATGGTTTTGTGTTTCTCCTCTAACATCTTCCTTGCAAGAACATAGTTAGAGGCAGTATCTGTGATGACCTGAACAATGTTATCCACCCCCACCTCCATAACAACCTCATCTAGTAGCTCAAACAACAAGTTTTCATCTTTGACCCTATCAGATGCATCAACTGATCTCAAAAACATGGTTCCTTGTGGGCAAGAGACAAGGAAATTTATGATAGTACGGTTCTTTCCATCACTCCATCCATCTGACATGATGGTACATCCTGTTTTGGCCCATGATACTTTGAAATATCTCAAGTATTCTTCAATGGATTCGACTTCTTTTTGCAAAAGAGATCCCCTCAAATCATGCATACTAGGGCCTTTGAAGCCCCTTCCACAAGCAATAATGGAATCCCACATAGGTTGGTAATATGGTGAGTGGGCAGCATTGAAGGGAACATCAGCATGATACCACCATCTAGTTATGTACTCATAAACAATCTCTCTATATTGTTTCTTCCAATGGTCATCTAAGGTGGGATGATATTGTGTGGGTTGAACATGAACTTGAGAAACATTGGCATTGTCAGAGCTGGAAGTGGGGGGAGGTGTCAAATAACTTTGGATGCTATTCCTCTTTTTACTTTTAGGCGGATTCATGGTATTTTCAATATCAAGGGGAGGAGGAACATAATGAAAGGGGTCTATATGTCTAACAATGGTAGAATGAAGAGATGGAGAGTCCTCATAATCAAAAGTGGGGTTGGTTTCCCTCTTCCTCCCTATTTATGCCTGTATAGCTTTTTCCCTAGCCTTATCTTGTTGGTAGTCATTAAGTACTTTTTTCATCTCTTCTCTAATATGCCCAATAACCTCCAATGGTGACTCACATGATTTAAC
>SNQJ01S0092924.1:33097-43506 GCA_010110895.2 Picea sitchensis | reverse complement strand
CCCCCTTGATGCATTTTTTACAATACTTGCAACACATGTTACCTTCAATCACCTCGGCATGAACCCATGCGACATCTTTAGCTTTTGGGGCCATTATAAATTTGTAAATGAAAACTCAAAGGCTAAATCAAAGGTGGAATTTGCACAATGCAAGCAATCTGAAAATGCAAAGAAGGAACCTTGTCTTAGACTCTTACAAGTTTCAAACTTTCAAACATTCAACAGTCAAGATTCAACTTTCAAGATGGAAAAAAAATGAGTGGAAATTGTTCAACATACCTCTAGAGTCTCCTCCAAACTCCTCCAAACTTGAAGATGAACTATAGCCTCCTAGTTGAGATGCCAAATCCAACACAAACTGCCCAAAACACTTTCCCAATAAGCTCTTCAAGGCTGCTCCTCAAGAATCAATGCTGCTCCAAAACCCAAAAGCTCCCAAATGCTCCCAAATGATGAATGAGAGAGGTGTGAGGATCTTAGAGGGGTCTGTTGTGTATTTATAGCATGCTGTTAGGGTTTAGAGGGGGTAAGGGGTTTCCAAAACCCCAAAAAAATTAACTTTTCAAGTCCGCGGGCGTCCTTGAGAAAAACAGAACATAACCGGCCGGTTTATGATGGAACCAGCCGACCGGTTCGGTTTTTCTCCCGGTTCGAACTGGTCCGCCTTCTAACTGATCAAACCGGCCGGGTCCGGTTCCGGTTTGACCGGTTTTTAAAACAATGATTGAATCGATTATCTTTGGTAAGATAATGTAGATGATCTCTTCAAGGGCATTACCAACCAATCATATAACCCTTGGAGGATTTTTAATGTTATTTTCTATGCATATTTATTTTATAACTTTACTTGATGGTAATTAGGCTTCAAATCAATATTTACCAAAATGTACTTGTGAATCTATCGTCTTTGGTAATATATTGTAGATGATCCCTTCAAGGGAATTACTAAACAATTATATAACCCTCGGAGGGTTTTTAATTTTTAATGTTATTTTCTATGCATATTTCTGTTGCAACTTTACTTGATGGTAACTAGGCTTCAAATCAATATTTACCAAAATGAAATCATCAAATCTATTGTCTTTGGTAAGATATTGTAAATGATCCCTTGAATGACATTACTAATCAATCATATAAAGTGTTTTTAATATAATTTTCTATGCATATAACTTTTGTAACTTTAATTTATGGTAACTAGGCTTCAAATTGATGCTTATGAAGTTTTCTGGGTCCTTGTACTTGTTTCTTGATTTTACCATTCTTCAACGGTGAAGTTTCAGACAAAGCTGAATGAGAATGGAGTATCCAAGAAATGAGCCAATGGTGTAGGTAATTATCCTCGTCTGAGGAATTAAAGTAGGCCCTAAGAAGACTTCTTGATAACTTTTTCGGGATCTCTTGCAGTTGATTCTGTTATGGTGAATTTAATTTCACTAACTTTACTAGCCTACCAGATTTTTCAAGTACCATACATATCACAAAATTTTCAGAAGCATTGATCCATGTTATTGTTGACCTTTTGAAACAAAGTTGAGGAAACCTCTTGGAAGTCGAGAATCAATAGCACAACTTACACCATCCTTATTTCTTGACATCCTCTTGACAATTCCATCCCTATCTGAAAAATAAGGAGAAACAATGATTAATTCTACGACAATCAATTGGGACAACATCACAAGAGACTTCATCTACAATTGGAGGCACGGTGAACTTGACTGGACAATGATGTTTCACCCATTTCTTCATTTCCTTTGTTGAACCAACCTTAAGGGTATGGTTTGGGGTGAGACTCACCTTGGAGTTTCAGGCATTAGAAAAGGAGACTGTTTAATTTGCATGCTAATGTAAAACAATAGTTCTATATCTTTTTTTTTTGTGGATTGCAAGAGAAAGACTATAGGAGGCCTCTACATCCCGCTATTGGGGTTTGGTTAAGATTTGAATTTTTTTTCTTATTTAGTTTAGGATTCAATTTTAGATGCAGACTTGAGCAATTTGTTGATCAATATACGAATGACCTCATCTTTCTCAGAAGTGAGAATGCAATTTTCTTTATATAGTCATCGTTTTGGACAGAGTAAAATATTTTAATTTTTTGGAACCATGTAGAAACCATTATGTATAAAGGTTTTGAACACTTTAGGTCAAGGACCATCAAGCCAAAGTCTGAAGGGCATGCATATGGTCAAGAAGAACCCAAAATAGGATTATCCAGAGAGTATTTTTTTTTCCTAGAAAAAAAATCTTTGTATTTGATATTTCAAAAAAAAAATCAAAATACATATTTACTAGCCATTCAACTCAGTTTCATGTTACCAGAATGTCATCAACCTAGACTTGAGACATATACATTCATCTTCCAAAAAAGTTCCAAACTGGATTCTTACTAGCTACAATACAGACAAAATACTGACTTAGACAGAACTGACTGTGACTCCAAAAAAGAGAGCAAACTTTGTAAGACCAATATGCATTCATCAATAAAGTGACTTTTGAACAACTACCAGAGGGATATTGTCTCTGAATTCTTGTTCAATCAGAAGTCCCTCAAGCAGAGTAAGAGCTTCTTTTGAAAGTTGATAAGCTCCATCAATGAAGCCCCAAGACTTTGTGAAGTCAATACTAGGTTCTTTTAATTTGCTTGGGATTTTCTGTTTAGGAGGATTCCAACCTTCTCCATAGGAAAGTCTAATTTGATGGGTTAGCCAGCCTAAATGTGCCTCCTTTCCTATCATCCTGTTTCTGGTTAACCACAACCCCATAATACGTGGCATGGTAGTGCTTTGTGAGATGTAACATATCTATCTGTTATCTAGGATTCAAAGCATTTCATCAAAGATAATTTATCCCAAAGATTTTGGAGTTTATAGCTTTGTAAGACCTCCTTCCAGACTGCGTTAGTAAATGTACAATTTACAAAGAGATGACCAGGATTCAAAGCATTTCATCAAAGATAATTTATCCCAAAGATTTTGGAGTTTATAGCTTTGTAAGACCTCCTTCCAGACTGCGTTAGTAAATGTGCAATTTACAAAGAGATGACCATAGTCTCACTTGCATCATTACACAGATTACACCATCTAGGCCCTATCCAGTTCCTTTTTTGACCATTATCCCAAGTTAGTATCTTATTGGCCAGAACAAGCCAAAGAAAGATTCTAGTTTTTAGAGGACTTTCTAACTTCCAAACCACTCTCTACCACCACGGCCTCTCTTTTATTAGATCTTCTCCAATATTAGCTATATGGCTTAATTTAGCAGTAAGCACCTCTGTAGCTTTATTTCTTGTCCACTTTAACTCATCATCTTGTTCCTTAAGGCAGATGGCATTGTGCTTTAGGAGATTTGTATATTGTGTCCACTGTGCTTCCTGGTCATCCTGTAGTTCCAAGTCCTCTGTTGTTTTCCAACATTGAATCCCAACTCCCTGATCCACATTTTTAGAAGCATCATCTAACCTTGTAATTTCTTTTGCATGGAGAATTACCAGAAGTGGATCTAGCAGCCTATGATTTCCACTGCAACCAATCCATGGATCCTCACCTATTTTCAACTTGTTTCCGTGCCCAATTTTCGAAGCAACCCAATTATCTAAAATATTGAAAACTTTAACAAGAACTTTCCACACATTTGATGCTCTTTTAAAAGACTTCCTCTAGTCTTATCCAGTCCTTCGGGACTCTGTTCTCAAAATACTTCATCTTCATCACTTTTCCCCACAACCCTTTATTGAATAAAAGTCTCCAGAGGCTTTTTGCTGCTAAGGCCTGACTAAAGACAAAGGTTTTTCAGACCCTACCTTCCTGCCTCCTTTGGTTTGGCTATCATCGACCATTTGACAAAGGTAATAACTTCCACTTCTCTTTTGCCAGTCCAAAGAAAACTGAAGCACTTTTTCCTTATCTTCTTTTCCAAGTTAGAAAGCCCGGGGAAAACCTCCAAATACTTCCCCTCATTTCGAGGATGGTACCCAGGGTAAACCCTAGAATCTTCAATGGAAAAGGCCGATCAAGAACAAGGCTCAAAGCCTTTACAACAATATACTCATTATGAGGTCAACATTTCACTTACGGGAATTGAACCCGTGTGGGGAAGATAACAATCATTTCTCCCAACCACCCGAGCTAAACCCAATTGACACTTTTTCCTTATCTTATCCAAGGTACCTTTTGGTATGCTTTCTAAAAATGACTTAACCAAAACTAACCTACCTCCCCGAGACAACCACCTATGACACCAACATGTGATTCTGTCTTCAATTTTTTTAAGATTATCCAGAGAGTATAATGAACTAGAAGCTTTTAATTAACAATCATTAATATACTTTTTTTTATTATTGACTTTGCTATACATTATAGACTCCAAACGTGCATGCTCTTGGCAACTTATATTATGTTTCCAACTATTTTTCTGTTGTTGTCTTCAATTTTTCCTGAAACAATTAAAATATTATTCAAGCTCAAAGTGCCAGGGTTTCTGTATATCAAGAGCAGTAAAAGGAGCAAGAACGTTTCATATCAAAACTGAGACTAGCATAGTTGCTGTTAGGAAAGGGTTGCATGTTTCCTTCAACTCTTTCTTTACTCCCAATATAATACTTTCTCATATTGGAATGTCCACTTGGGTCTTCACTTTATGCTGCTTTTTTGAAGTGTCTTGCTGTAAATAGAAAAAAAATGTTATGCATTCAAATTTGTGTAATCATTCATTCAAGTTGAATGCCCATTGTGGTCTTAACTATTTTCTCTCATTTACATTTTTCTTTATTATAGACGTTATCATTTAAATTTCTTTATTGTGTGTGGTTGGGAACAAGTAGAGGATCTTGCATGACTTACATGATACCCATTGGTAGGTGATATGATTATGAAAGATATAACGAAGTTTGGAGGTTATTGAACAATGACAATCTAACAATGCAAGTAAAAGTTAAAACTAGGAATTACTAATAGGGGCATAATCTTCCAATGAATCAACAATAGTGAGGGTGAATGTATGGAGGATATATCGAGGAGAGACATGGCATCCAAGCAAACATTGTGGGAATAAGGTTTCCATACTATAGTAAGCATGTTGTTCTAGGTATGCTGCCATTCAGAAATCTATGGTTATGATTGTTTGATACCTTTTCACTTGTTTTTTAACAGTTGAAGAAAGTATCAAATTCCTTTTTATGTTCAAGGTAAATTGTATGTACATCAAACCATCATGCAAAATGCATACATAATGAAGAGATACACAACTCTTTCACATCTTACACATTATGTTTTGTGAACTGTCCAATATAGGAAAAAATGATTTGATGATGTGAATTGGAACTTGTTATTACATGAGAAACGTCTATAGCGAGTGGCTTATACTGTGTCGTTGACTAGATTGAAACATGGTTAAAATATTAATGATATTAATGCTAAAATCATATTAATGTATGTATCTAAATATTGACCATCATAGTTAATGGATGCTGGAGGATGAGGCACATGATTGTATGTTCCTAAATCTTGACCATCATGGGTAATCGATGCTGGAGGATGAGGTGCAACATATATATTTGCAATGGAAAGTTAAAGGTCCCATGAATGCAGTACAATTCATAATATGCTCGAAGTACTTTAAGGGGAAGGGATGGATACAAACCAAATTTGCCTTTATGCAGAGATATACGGTTGTTCTGCAGATTACTCGTTATGTTTTGTGAAATGTCCAATATAGGAAAAAATGATTTGATGATGTGAATTGGAACTTGTTCTTATATTCTGGCCCATCAACACATTGGAAGTTGGAAAGATTCATTCATATATTCATAAGGCCAAAGGAATCTTATTTTCCTAACTTGTAAGGGTTGTGTAGATTTTCTTAAATATCCTGTTAGAGTTTGACACTTGTTGGGAGAAGGTATCAACATTTAATTTTAGTTGTTTGTTTTGAGGTTCTTATTAAATGAGGTAGTTTGTAAGGTACTAGATGTATTATAATAATCAAAAACATAAATATTATGACAAATACCAGTGGAAAAACAAAATATAGAGAACAAAAACATCAACATTGATACCTTTATTGATAAAAAGCCAAGTTCACTTGCCTCTTCGAGAGGGAAACCTCCAGCAGAGCAGAGCTCTATTACAATAATTCTCAAGACAAAACTTTCCCATGCCTTCTACTCCTATTTATACTAATTCTATCTTCTAAAGAACATTCTAGAGGAAGATCTTTCTAGAAGTAGAAACTTCTATTAAGTCTTCTTACATTAGACTTGTTCACATTATTATATAGGCCTTATTTGCTAATGTCGGCCTTTATTGCGTAGAAAACATATTATTCTACCTATGTGAGGAGTTAGGGAGGTTAGGTCCCTAACATTCCCCTCCCCCTTGAAAAACAACCTTGTCTTCAAGGCTTGAGATGGGGAAATTGTTGTAGAATGGTAGTCGACTCGTAGGTGGCATCATCTGGTGGTGTATCCTTCCACTGAATTAAAAATTCCTTGATGGTGCACTGACATAAACGACGCTCATGCTGGTCCAAGACTGCTTGTTGTTGCAACCAAATTGATCCTTCTTCATCTAACTGAGGGAGACTGGTTTGAGTCTGGCACTTAGTTCCCAATGCAAACTCATGCTCCTCAACCATACAATATGAATGTTACTCATCATGTATAAACAACCAGTGTACTATAGCAATCATATCAATACTGAATCATAAGAGTGCTTCTCACTCTATCAACCAACACAAACCACATCACAACAGCCATACCAAGAATGTCTTAAGCATTCACTACACAACAAGCAAGAGTATCCATCAAGATAACAATGTTACCATACCAGAGTTTCTATGGAAGATCTGAGCCCATAGAATGAAGATCTGGAACCTGCTTCAGTCTCCAAGAGACTGTCATCATCTTAATCACAAGTCTTCATCACTTCATCAACTGTACGCGCTTTGTCCTCATTCAGCCCGCGTATGTACGCACCCTAGCTCACTACAACCCGCATATACCTTGGAAACTAGGGTTTTTGAACCTCTGAGAATTTTTCCTTCATGATCTCAGACTTGCCAAAATTTTGATGCATCCATGAGATCCTCCATGTCTCCTCTCTCTCTCGAAATAGATATTCAATACATGCTCAAGAGATACACAAGAGATGCACACATGACCTCTACAAAAAGATACATTTCACAAGAGACCCTTGCCTCTTATTTATACTTTCCAAGTAGCTTCCTTAGAAGCATCTTCTAGGTCACTTAACCCACTTCTAGGTCATTTAACCTATTTTAGGCCACTTAACCCATTTCTAGGTCACTTGACCTATTTTCCTCATTTTTAGGGTTAACCACTTTCCTTAAATAGAAAGTTCTCCATTTCTTTATCATTTAAATATTCCTCCTTGACTTTGTCACTTTTATTTACCATTTAAATAATAATTTCTTCTTTGCAAGATCTTTGACTTCTTTGACCTTTTGGGGCTTCAAGCCAACATATGAGGGTCCTCCAACTTTGTAAGGCCATAACTCTCAAACCATGAGGAGTTATGTGACATTCCACATGTCACAGGAAATGGCATGACAAGCACTATCCATCTAGGATAGTTTCACCAACAAATTTACTAATATTCATCTCATTATTCCACATATAAGCATGGGTTCTCCAACCATACTTCTAGGATAACTCAACCATAAAGCGTCTTACCATGAGGGCTTTCACCATAAGGGGACCACTTTGGAGTTCATCCATTTGTGCACCTTATCAACCATGATAAGACAATAATGATTCATATTTACATCAATTCAACAATGCATCATATACCAATGAAACCAAATCGATCCATCTTCATCTATGCATAATGTATCAATGACAATTCATTGATCCATATTTATCAATATACTATGATAAGACATTTATACATCAAACCTTTGACCTTTGACATCATTCAATCATCCTTTGACGTCAATCAATTCCTTGACATCAATCAATAAATCATCCTTTAGCATCAATCAATTCCTTGACATCAATCAATCACTTGAAATCAATTAATTAAACCATTGGCATCAATGACAACATGATCCAACAGTAAACTGGTGCCAAAAAATATATGTTGTACTGTTTCAATTGTAACTTCCTCATGCTAGCTCAGTTTTGCGTTCAGAATAGCTCGTTGGAAATATCTCACATATTCCTTTCATTTTAAATAGTAAATACTATGCATGCACTAGTGATACACATAGTTCTTTCAATTTTGACTACCTAAAAATGTCGTTTAGGGCCTCAAAATTCCCCCTACAAGTTGATGACCTTCGAAAATATGAAAAATTTCATAGAAAACTAACTATTTTACTATTATAATGGTATTTAAATCTACACCATTGATATCAAAATAGGGAGTAATCCCAAGAATCTATCTGCTAAACTTTCCCTAAGCCATGAATGAGTCTCCACCATTGATCGACACTCTAAATGAATTTGGACCATTGATTTTACAACATTTGAAACCCCATCGATAATTGACAATTTATCTTGGCAAACAAAAAATTTCACTGATTTTGTTAAACCGACCATCGATGATCGATGATTTCCTTTAACAACTGACTTGTAATGCTTCACTAAACTTTTCAAACCGACCATCGACAATTGACGATTTCCTTCAGACACATGAAACACTTTGCCAATTTTTCTAACCTGACCATCAACCATCAATAATTCTTCTTGGTGACATTGCAACCTGACTGACATGGAATGACACATGGATGATGGTGTGGCATGACATGTGAATGATAACATGGCATGATATATGGATGATGATGTGTCATGACAGACAAATCATCCTCCTCTTTTCCTTCATAGATGGTCAACCATTTATTTTAGCGAACAAAACACTTCGTCGATTCGAACGACCCGACCATTGGCGATCGGTGAATTCCTTTGGATGAATCAAACACTCTGTCGATTCTATCGACCTTACCATCATCGATTAGCTATTTTTCTTGGTAGAGAGAAACACTTTTTCGATTTCACCGACTTGAACATCAACAATCAATAATTTCTCTTGGATGGCTAAATCCACTCATTAATTTCGTCGAACTCTAATACTTAGAATTATTTTGACCAAAATCCAGGATGAATCTGGACCGTCGATCTCCAATTTAAAATTATCATGACCATCGATTCACCTTACTCTTCCCAGATCTTTTGATGGATCTCGACGGTCGATATTCTCTATTTTTCCAACTCCGAAAATGGATCTCGACCATCAATCTTCTCCATTTTTTCAAACTCCAAAAATGGATCTCGACCGTAAATCTCCTCCATTTTTCCAACTCTAAAAAAATTATAAGTTTTTTTATCAGTCTAGGATGAATTTGGGCCATTTATCTCAAACCCAAATGCGATCTTGACCTCGATCCATCAAACTCTCCCAACTTCTTCAACCACCATTAAGACATAAATTTCAACCTTCCAAGTCAAATTTTAACCCTGCAGCCTCCTCCCAATGGTTGCTCATAACAATCACTCTTCATATGAAGAAGAATTCAACCTCTCCAACATTGTTTGGGATTGGATAATTCCCTCATTGAAGCATTGCACCATGAACCTAGAGCTACCCCACTTGTTTTCTAGGTAGATACTATAATTTCATTGCCCAAATAGGGTATAAAAATGCACAACGATGTTTTGGATTCACGAATTTGCAATGCAAATGATTGTTTTCAAACTTACCCAAACATGACTAAAGATAAATGCCTACTACTTGTAGGAAAACACTTATAAGGAATTTCTCAATCTTGGTGGAAGTATCACATTACTTATACAAACATCTACATCAAACTTAGTGAGGAACAATCCACTTGTGAAACTTATAGACACATCGCCAAATGGGAAGCTTTGTGCCAAGCCTTGAGAATACATTTTTATCCTTCAAGTTATTTTTTAAAATTAATATGTATGTGTTTGCAGCTGTTGGCACAGGGGCAAACCCAGGGTTCAATGCTCAAGAGTGCACCAACAAAGCCCTAACTACCGGACCTTTCGACAACACCTGCGAAGCAGATGAAGTCTCACTCGAGGTAGAGGCAAGGGTGGTTGCAAGACTAAGGTGTCTACAACCTTAGCTGGGACACAGATATGTGACTATATCATTTACAAATCACTTAGCATCGATCATCCATCAATATTCAACCCTTGTTATACTTCACAAAAAGCACAGAGCTTCGCAGTGTACACTCAGATCTACAGTATTTCAGCACTTAACCATAGTAACCCAAATCAGATCCAGAAGATCAGCGCTAAGCATCCTCATACAAATAGATATAACAATCATATATATCTAAGAAGCACAGAGCATAAGTGGATATATCAAAGCACATAGCATAAGCAAAGATAAACACATTGTATCAAAGCACATAGCATAACACAC
>SNQJ01S0092922.1:1814-28641 GCA_010110895.2 Picea sitchensis | reverse complement strand
TGGATCTGGGGAGATTGGTTTGTGTCCGCACTCACGAATTTATCCTTGAACAGTCTTTGTCTTAGTCATGGCAATTTGACAAAGAACAATAAAGACTTAAGATGCTAGATGCTATCACATGTAGACCCAAAGTTAGCTTGATCTCAGAGAGAGTCAATTGGCTCAGAGGGAGAGCCCGAAGGGAGTTTCCCCTCGATTCATGTGGAAGAAAAACATCTCCCAAGACTGGAAGACGTGTGTCATGAGTCTAGGGCGAAGTTTGTATACTCCAGAGATAAGCATGTCATGATGAAGAATGTCTCTCTTGTTGAGAGGGAATGTTGATGTTTGGACAACATCGAGAAGACATTCTCCCAGATCATATGGCAGGTTGCTACTGATGTTGCATATGATGATAAATACCTTCCTATTTAAGAGGGAGTGATCATATGAAAACCAACTTGCAAATGATTATGAATACCTTCCTAGTTAAGAGGGAGTGTTGAATTTTGTAACTATGATCGGTCTTCATAATGTGAAAAGTTGTGTTTGTTAAACACTCATTCTTATAATAATACATTGATTGATTGTATATCATCTTATATAAAAATCAACAAATGCATATCTTACATTTATAATATCTATTTATTTCTATGCATTTATAAAAACCAATATATAAATAAATCACATATCTTTACTAAAATACCACTCACCTTTAAACATAAAAATACAAACCAAATGACTAAAATAAAACGTAGATCTCAACTCACAAATTGCTAAAACATCATAAGAAAGACATATCATGACATCGAAATACAAATCTTAGATATATCGATCCCCTTCTTATACACCTAGAGTCATTGACACAACCTCCGCTTACATTATGATCACACCAAAGGCTATTTGGGAATCTAAGAAGGGCATTTATGCTTAAACCTAAGTGTGGCAAAAATTCTCATAAGAAGACACAGACTCAAGCGTGAAACGTATGTCCGATATCAACAAACAGGATGTTCCACAAATTCTTGATAGCAGATCGAAGCACTTCCGTCAAGTTTCTGTCCGTCTCAGGCGCCGTTTCCTCTGCAATCGTCTCCAATCTTCTGCTGGCCGTCTGTCTTTTGACGGAAACCACCGGAGGCGGAGCCGTTTCCATCCATTGAGAACGAGAAACCATTGCTGTCTTCGCCATGCAAACACGCTTTCTGTCTTCTGTTTATCTGAACAATGAATGCTTAAATATGCGGCTACCCACCGTCGGATACACTGAAACTCGGCGGCAGATGAGAGCGATCGGAAGCAGCAGGGTTAAGAAACAGCAGAGAGTATGAATCCAGTGCGTATCTTTTTCGATGAGAAAACAACTGAGAAATGAGAAACCTTAGAGACCCGGCGTAGCCAACAGAGAGAATGGAGAATATAAGAGTGATGAATGGAATTGGTTGGAGAGGAGGTATTTGAAGAGCGAGGGAGAGAAAAGTGAGTTGTAGATTTCCGATTGTTGTGCAGTACGGCTGTAGTTGACCAGATCTAGTTGGTAACATCCTGCCACTTGTTGGAACAACTGTCTGGGATTCGAATTGGATCCCATCAATAACATAAAATCTACCGAGCCAAACAATGGTTGTGAGAGATTAAAACAGTAATTTATAAAGATAGAATTAGAGCTNAGATCTAGTTGGTAACATCCTGCCACTTGTTGGAACAACTGTCTGGGATTCGAATTGGATCCCATCAATAACATAAAATCTACCGAGCCAAACAATGGTTGTGAGAGATTAAAACAGTAATTTATAAAGATAGAATTAGAGCTGTTTCCGACGCGATCTCATAAACAAAATAAAATATACTCAGCCAAACAATAGTTGTAAGAAATACTCAGCCATTCTATGATGTTCGTTTTAAAAATAATCACATGACATCTTCGCTTAGCTGTCGTGTAGACCGAGCTTTTACGTTTATTTTAACATTTTATTCCTATATATTTATATTTCAATTTTATAATAATTATATATTAATATATTACAATAGTTTTCTCATATAACTGATTTTTGTTGTTGTTGTTGTTTCATTGATTTTACAAAAGTTTTCGACATTTTGTTCTTTTCTAACTTTTGGAATAGTTTAGAAGAGTTTAAAGTCTTTTTGGAGTCTACATGAAAAAGTTATTGCCAAGTTTGGAAACAATGAGGGTTTTTTAGAAGAAATTAAACTGTAATATAGGAGTTAAGTAAGGTTGTCCCCTATCCCCTACCCTTTTCGACATCTATATTGATAAGTTAGAAGATTGTTTGGAGAATGGAGGTTGTGTTGACCCGACTCTCGCTAGTATAGTCATCATCCTCCTTCTTTATGCCGATGATATTGTTCTTATGGCTAAGAGTCCCTATGACCTAGTTAAGCCACTAATAATCCTCAAAGAGTTCTCCTCTAGCATGGGCATGAGTATGAACACCGACAAACCAAATGTTATGATAATTAAATCCAAAAGGATCACCTACGGTAATTTTTTTTATGACAACAATAGCTTGGAGGAAGTGCCTTCATACAAGTATCTTCGAATTGATATCCACCACAAGCTTAATTGGAACTATAGCATTGAAAAATGGATAAATGGAGGGTGGAAAACTTATTATGGGATGAAAAACAATTGTAAATCAACATATCTTTGGCTTTGGGATCAAAAAATCCTCCCCTTTCACACTCTCATCACTCTAGTGATCTTATATAGATGTGAAGTTTGGGGTTGGAGTATATCTAGAGAATCCTTGAGAAAGATAGAACAAATCCAAATTTTTTGTATAACTTATAACCTCACAATTAAGGGAAATACACCCTATCCTTTGCTCATAAAATCAAGCTTTTCTCTCATTGTGAGTGTTGCTATGATTAGATACCTAATGCATAAGAACAAGATAAACACCATGGATGACAAGAGGCTCCCCAAAACTGCTTCAAACTCTAGCCAAAACCACCAGTGGCTCAACCAAGGATGGCATAAAGATGCCAAATCTTGGTTGAATCATTAGGGAATACAAGAAGAAAACATCATGCAGAATATCAATAATGTTACAAATATTATCACTTCTAAATTTAAGGAGAATATGTGGTGTGATAAAGAATTAGTGGATAAAAGGAAATCAAGATACTACAAGGAGGTGGTCAACCCTAATTTAGAAGATCAAAATTACCTCTCAGATTTGAGAAGTGCAAAGAAAACAATCAACGTCGCTAAAATAAGAACAAACTCTTACGAATTGCATAGTGAAACTAGGCGTTCAAAAACTCCCAAAGCACAATGGTATGAGAGAATCTGTCACTTTTGTGATGTTAAGTGGATAGAAGATGAAAAACACTTCCTCTTGGATTTCCATACCTATACCCATATTAGATCTCAATTTAAAAATATTTTCCACAATATAGACCTTCCTAACCTCCTAAGTCATCAAAACTTTGGTGATCTTGGAACACTTCTCTCAATGTTTTTTGAGCATATAAATACAATTTTAAATAAATTGAAGTAATATCTTGCTTTATTAAGGTCTGATAGATCAATTGGTCTCAGTGGATGTTAATCATCATCGTTATCTTCATCATATTCCAGGTTATAATGTTTGGGAGAACCTCGAGTACTTCCCCTTATTTCAGGGATGGTACTTACAATAAATCTTAAAATCTTAAGGGCACAAGGCCAATAACAACAAGGCTTGAAGCCATTACAACAATATACTCATTATGAGCTCAACATGTCACTTACAGAACTTGAAACTGAGTGGAGAGAATAACTGTGTCCCGACCACCTAAACTAAACCCTATTGACTTTATCATATATATATGAATGGAGATAATGTTTGAACCATTAAAATTTTTCCTCTTATATGATCCATCTTAAATCCAGATCTATCAAGCATTGAGAGGGATCAAATCTCTTGAGATGCAAACCTCTTTTAGAGTTCAAAACTCGAGGAAAGGTTTTCACCTCGAGAGATTTGAAACATCTTGATGCTTAATAGATACGGGATTAAGATGGATCTAGGATGGTTTCAGTCGTGGGAAGTCACAAATTTTTTATAGAAGATCAACATTATGTACACATATATGTCTAATATTAATCTGATGATTTGAAATTTACTTAGTTTCCTCAGTTGATTGAAAGTATAGAGACTATTATCGAGTTCATGATCAATGTCAATCTATCTTCTTCAATTTTTATTAAATTTGTAGATGATCAAGATTATGTATACGTATATGTCTAAGATTAATCCGATCACTTGAAATTTACTCACTTTCCTTAGTTGGTTGAAAGTATAGAGAGTGTTATTAATAATGATCAATGTCCATCTATTTTCTTTAGTTTTTAGTATAGTGACACAATTTGTAGATGATCAAAATGTATATGTATATGTCTGAGATGGATCTGATCCTTTTAAATATTTTCACTTACCTCAGTTTGTTGAGAACATAGATAGTGTTATTCATAAGGACACTTCAAAAGTTAAATGAGGAATAAGTTGAATAGAAATAAAATAACAAAGTTGAATGATGAAAATGTGAATAATAAGAATGTATTCAATTACAAATAATTTAAATTATGATCAATCTCAATCTATCTTTATCTATTTTTTTTATAGTCATACCTACTAGTTTTTCCATCTTTTGATATTAATCATATGAAACGGGGGGATTAAATCACACACAGTTCAAATATTTAACTCCAGATATTGCAGTAAATGTCATATCATGTCTTTCTTGCTTCCAAATATCAATAGTAGCTTTCTCCAACATTAAACCTTGTGAATTATGGATTGTTAATCCCCAAGCAATTTTCAAAGGAAGTTGTTTTTTATTATCTCTTTCATTGGGTGTAGTAGTTATCCAAATTTTAGGGGGTATATGGTCTAAATTCTGATGCAAAATTCATAAATCTATAAAGCTAATAGATTTCCCATGCGGATCAAGGATATTCTCACCTCCTCATTAATTAATTGGGATAACAGGTTTTCCATATGGGTCAAAGAGAGTCCCACCTATTTGTTAGTGTATTTGGTTTTATTTTCCACTACTTAGTTAGCTGGGTAGTTAGATCTATTATTATAATAATGGAAAGAGCTCATTAAATGAGTCTCTATTATTATTCATTTAATGGCTTCTTTCCATTATTACAATAATAGATCTAACTACCTAACTAACTAACTAGTGGAAAATAAAACCCAATTCAATAATGAAGAGGTGAGACACTCTTTGCCCCATATGGGAAACTTGTTAGCCCAATAAATTAATGAGGAGATGGGCATCTCCTTGATCCACATGGGAAATCTATTAGCTTTACAACTTTATAACTTTTGCATCCGAATTTAGACCATATACCCCTAAAATTCAGATCAAGTAGGAACCATTTGAGGGAATGGTTCGTCCCATGGATGAACTAAGAGGATCTAGAAGGACAAAAAATAAATGTGTTCAAAATACAATGAAAACAACACCAAGTCGAGGATTTTGTTGCAAGCTTTCCAACGGTGCAAGCGACTCGTCAAACGAAGCTATAATGAAGAAGATATGGCCAATCAAAGTTTTGGTCAACCCAATCAAAGTCAACAACTTGACTCAGTGTCCGTACTGTTGACATCAAAAGATGACTGTGCAGAGATAATTTTAGCACGACATCATGATTATTTCAGCATGTTGATGTGGCACCACCCAAGAGGTGACACGTGGTAGGAATATTTGGACTTTTACAAGGGAAAAACTCTCTATATTTTGTAGAAATCCAATGCTAACTACAAGCAATGTCATGATCAACACTTGGTACCGCACAAGTTTCAGGTAGGAGACAAGGTCTCGTTACTGTTACAAGGGAAAAATTCTCTATAACCAAGGGTAAACCACAACAAACAAGTATGACTGCAGAAATCAACTCAATTCCAACATATGCTATATAAACTAATGTGCAATATAAGAAAGAGGCCTACCTCGATCCAACGTTTGATGATGTTCCACTGTTGAGAACTTTGACCCAAAGATTTATACCTACAACAAGTTCTTAACAAACAAGCAGAGCAAGTACATAGGGATGATACAAAAGGGGTTAGCACATTAGATAGCATAATCCATTAATAAAAATTACAAACATGCCCATGGATAATAATCATATATTTGCAAGATACCAATAGTACGGGAAAGGAGTATTTCTATTAATAATTGATCAATAGAAGTGACAACATTACAAAGTTTCGTGTCGGCATGGTTTGAAACCAAGAAACCAAGTTCCTTCCAACTGGTTCTCCACCACTTCAATCCTCCACCAAAGGCAAGCTCATAGGGAAGAGGCAATGAGGTCCTCTCAACAATAAGGAAAGAGATTGGGGACTGAACACTGTGTTCAGACTTGAGGGACAAAGGGATGCAGACTCACTATGAAGTAATTTCTCCAGAGTAACTTTGCTCTCAAAGTTGAATGATTTCTCCTCTTTTCCATAGCTCGAAATTGTGCTCTTATAGCCTTGAGAATGCAATTGAAGGGCCGAGTCAAAACGTTTCTAGTATATGGAAGGCCAAGGATCAGAGATCTTCTGTCGTGACATGGAAACCTGACCTCATTTTGTATTTTCTGGTACAAATATCGATGTACGTGGGTTGTAGTGGAGCAGCCAGCGGATACACATCTTGCATAACTTATAGGGAGCGTATATGTGGAAAAATGTATATTTTTAGCTCTGGATTCATCAAAAAGGGATGATAAGTCTGCATAGGGAAATGGAAAAAGGCCCTCTGTGCAAGATAGCAATGGTCAGGCAAATCTTGCTATAACAGATGCCCCCTAATTTGTGATATTAGAGGAGTATCTGCGATGGCCGAAATACATTATAAATAACCCAGAAGTGGAGTGGTAGAGAACCAGCTGGACGACCTCAATTACTCATTACATTATGTACTGAATTTTCATACATGGCTGCCAAGAATACAATGCAGATCCATGTGGAAAATATACCAAACAAGTGTTGATGGCCATGAATAGGAAAATAGAAATGCGGTTACATGCCAAAAGCTGTCATAGTCACGATCAAGGCCTAGTGAAGCCAGTCTCAAAATCGCTCTGAAGATATCTGTATACCACAAAGTACAATCTGATCTCCCATGATCACTGAAGTAAAATAGGTACTGGTCCAATGAAGGGGAAGCAACAACTCAAGAAAGTTGCGACCACATAGTGATGTCTTCAAGTCTTCTACACTATCCGCCAAAGGTGCAAGTCTACATCATGTGAATAAAGGATTTGAGGTCGAACACGATGAGACATTGTTTGATTACTGGGCATTGAGGTTTACCATTAACAAACGTGAGACAACCTACCAATAATGAAAGTAGGTATCAAGGCACCGATTACATTCCTACAAGTGTGAAAAAGGAGTCGATGTCAAACACCTGAGAAATCCATTGATCAAGAGACATTGATGTATTCCCATCTGTCAATGGTGAGAGAGCCTGCCATTAATGACTGCAAGCCTCAAGGTACTCATAAAACTCTAGGTCCCATATCCAGAATAAATGAGTTGAAATTGAGAGAATCTGTCACTTTTGTGACATTAAGTGGGTAGAAGATGAAAAACACTTCCTCTTGGATTTCCATACCTATACCCATATTAGATCTCGATTTAAAAATATTTTCCACAATATAGACCTTCCTAACCTCCTAAGTCATCAAAACTATGGTGATCTTGGAACACTTCCCTCAATGCTTTTTGAGCATATAAATACAATTTTAAATAAATTTAAGTAATATCTTGCTTTTTTAAGGTTTGATAGACCAATTGGTCTTGGTGGATGTTAATCATCATTGTTATCATCATCATATTCCAGGTTATAATGTTTGGGAGAACCTCGAGTACTTCCCCTTATTTCAGGGATGGTACTTACAATAAATCTTAAAATCTTAAGGGCACAAGGCCAATAACAACAAGGTTTGAAGCCATTACAACAATATACTCATTATGAGCTCAACATGTCACTTACAGAACTTGAAACTGAGTGGAGAGAATAACTGTGTCCCGACCACCTAAACTAAACCCTATTGACTTTATCGTATATATATGAATGGAGATAATGTTTGAACCATCAAATTTTTTTCTCTTATATGATCCATCTTAAATCCAGATCTATCAAGCATTGAGAGGGATCAAATCTCTTGAGATGCAAACCTCTTTTAGAGTTCAAAACTCGAGGAAAGGTTTTCACCTTGAGAGATTTGAAACATCTTGATGCTTAATAGATCCGGGATTAAGATGGATCTAGGATGGTTTCAATCGTGGGAAGTCACACAAAATTTATAGAATATCAACATTATGTACACATATATGTGTAATATTAATCTGATGATTTGAAATTTACTTAGTTTCCTCAATTGATTGAAAGTATAGAGACTATTATTGGGTTCATGATCAATATCAATCTATCTTCTTCAATTTTTATTAAATTTGTAGATGATCAAGATTATGTATACATATATGTCTAAGATTAATCCGATCACTTGAAATTTACTCACTTTCCTTTGTTGGTTGAAAGTATAGAGAGTGTTATTAATAATGATCAATGCCCATCTATTTTCTTTAGTTTTTAGTATAGTGACACAATTTGTAGATGATCAAAATGTATATGTATATGTCTGAGATGGATCTGATCATTTTAAATATTTTCAGTTACCTCAATTTGTTGAGAACATAGATAGTGTTATTCATAAGGACACTTCAAAATTTACATGAGGAATAAGTTGAATAGAAATAAAATAACAAAGTTGAATGATGAAAATGTGAATAATAAGAATGTATTCAGTTACAAATAATTTAAATTATGATCAATCTCAATCTATCTTTATCAGTTTTTTTTATAGTCATACCTACTAGTTTTTCCATCTTTTGATATTAATCATATGAAACGAGAGGATTAAATCACACACCGTTCAAATATTTAACTCCAGATATTGTAGTAAATGTCATATCATGTCTTTCTTGCTTCCAAATATCAATAGTAGCTTTCTCCAACATTAAACCTTGTCACTTATGCATTGTTAATCCCCAAGCAATTTTCAAAGGAAGTTGTTTTTTATTATCTCTTTCATTGGGTGTAGTAGTGATCCAAATTTTAGGGGGTATATGGTCTAAATTCTAATGCAAAAGTCATAAATATATAAAGCTAATAGATTTCCCATGTGGATCAAGGATATTCCCACCTCCTCATTAATTAATTGGGCTAACAAGTTTTCCATATGGGTCAAAGAGAGTCCCACCTATTCGTTATTGTATTCAGTTTTATTTTCCACTACTTAGTTAGCTGGGTAGTTAGATCTATTATTATAATAATGGAAAGAGCTCATTAAATGAGTCTCTATTATTATTCATTTAATGGCTTCTTTCCATTATTACAATAATATATCTAACTACCTAACTAACTAACTAGTGGAAAATAAAACCCAATACAATAATGAAGAGGTGAGACACTCTTTGCCCCATATGGGAAACTTGTTAGCCCAATAAATTAATGAGGAGATGGGCATCTCCTTGATCCACATGGGAAATCTATTATCTTTACAACTTTATAACTTTTGCATCCGAATTTAGACCATATACCCCTAAAATTCAGATCAAGTAGGAACCATTTGAGGGAATGGTTCGTCCCATGGATGAACTAAGAGGATCTAGAAGGACAAAAAATAAATGTGTTCAAAATACAATGAAAACAACACCAAGTCGAGGATTTTGTTGCAAGCTTTCCAACGGTGCAAGCGACTCGTCAAACAAAGCTATAATGAAGAAGATATGGCCAATCAAAGTTTTGGTCAACCCATTCAAAGTCAACATCTTGACTCAGTGTCTGTACTGTTGACATCAAAAGATGACTGTGCAGAGATAATTTTAGCATGACATCATGATTATTTTAGCATGTCGATGTGGCACCACCCAAGAGGTGACACGTGGTAGGAATATTTGGACTTTTGAGTGGCCACTTGGGCCTATTATTGGGTGAAGCATATCACCCTAGGTGACACCACATGGCACCACCTAGGGGCTGCCATGTGGAATAATCACATAGTGACAAGTGGAAGTGGACTGGATAGGAGAAAACCTATTCCAGAGCATGACATGGCCACATCACAGGGAACCACATGACAACCCTAAAATGCCCAATGTGGGCTACATAACCAAAAATTAAAAATTGAAAAGGGGAGTCAACCCTGGACTAGATGACACTGAATCTGGCAGCCAGATTGGTCGATGTTTAAACCACGATATTTACAACGGTTGATGACTCACTTACCCACCACATCAACTAAATCTGGTTAGCGACCCATATAATTCAGTGTATCTCGGAAGCCATATCAAATTTTGAAAATTCCAGTCGCATACCAAAAAATCCGACCTCGTATCGAATTCTGATAGCAAGTACCACAAATCTCGGTGTACTCCACAAATCCGGAAGTCAACATTCATTGAGCGCAAATCCATGCAGGAGTCTTATCGTAGGATTTGGCATCAAGCCTACCAAATATGGTAGGGGTTAGAAGTTTGGGCGACGGAAATATATGTTCAAAACCATGTTTATATGGTGTTTTACTTTGTTATAACCACCAAATATTATATGTTGTAACATATTACAAAAGGGGAGGCCTGTGGGCTTGACCTTGAGACCTCCCCAACCAAATTCTGATTCTGGGATAATGACCCTTTTGGTTAGTCCTCCATAAAAAATTATTTTAAACTGAGTTTTTTTCCTAGTTCGGGGTCCACACCCAGTAGTCTGACAACATGCTTTATGATGCAAGTACAAGAGTTTTAATTGCAGGTTGTCGACACACTTTACTAGGAGAAGATCCCAGGAGGGGCATGGGATGAGCAATGTCATAATTTCATGATTTGACAATCGTTCTTACATGATTTCTCACCACAATCGCAATGATGATGTCCTTTTTGTGATCTGAGCAACTGATCATGAGTCTTATGATATGAAACCCAATGTAAGCATGGTGCTTTTGTAGTTTTTTCTTCTTTATGAAATTTTTCAAAAGAGGAATGGATGTTGCATATTTACATGAGCATTGAGTGTTGCATCAAGGAAACAAAACCTGATCTATTGCGAGAAACTCATCACATGATACTTTGTACGTAAACCAATGAGGTGTAGTGCTGGTGAGGCTATGTTGGCACTTCATAAAAAAGAAACCAACCTTGCAGTCAAAAGTCTCATATCTATGAGAGAAATGTAATGACAATGTTTACACTTGATTCTGATCAACAGATTCAAAGAGGACCATTTATTCCCATTGTAAAAGAATCCTTATGATGCTACAACTTATGAGAAATTTTCCCTTGGAATGTCCATACATATTGTCTCATTGAAGGAGAGACTTTGCCACATGTTGTGAGAATCATCTCTTTACACATAAGAGCATCTCTTCGATAATGTCACTAGATGTGGGACTTCAACCCTTTTACATGTAAAGGAGATTATATTTAAAGAAGAGAATGAAGTGGCTACATGGTTGAGAAGAGCCCGGAGATGTAGCCCACCTTGGGTGAACTCCATTAACAATTGGTGACTCGTCCTTATGTGTTGACTGCTTATCTCATGTTTTCTTATGCTTCCTTATTTTTGCAATTAAATTGTTGGATTCATTAAGTAATGACATATGATATTTAATAAGATTCTTCACAAAATTATATTCACTTTGGATTCAAGCCTTCTTAGCACTTCAATTTCAACTTTAATGTAATCAGTTCAATTAAAACGATCTTAAATATGACCTTATCAAGTGGCCTAGAACCAAGTAGATATTGGTATTAGTGTCACCTCGATATCAGATCAATGGAACTCCCACATAATTATCAAATATTAATAAAACATATGTGGGTGGTTCTGGGGGTAAAAGTGTAGGGTTATACACAATTGTTTCTACAACTCCAAGAGAATCATTGACGAGTGCTACAATAGTTAATATGTTTAATGTAAAAATCACCCTATCTCCAACTATGATAAGTAACTCAAGCTCCAAGTCTTCCTCAAGCTCCTACTCCCAAGAGGTCTTAGGAATCTGTCTCGATGGATTACATTTCTAGCCTTCCATCCACCAAGTAAGGCAATGATTGTGTATTTGTAGTGGTTGATCGGTTTTTGAAGATGGCCATTCTCAGATCCTGCAAGAATAACATCACAACAACATATACTGCCAAGCTCTTCTTCAAACGAGTGTAGGTTTATTTTGGGATACCACGGACCATCATATTAGATGGGGAAAATAGGTTCCTCAACACATTTTAGTCAAGTCTTTGGTCATTGTTGGAAACCAAGCTCACTAAATCCACTACCTTCCACCCCCAAACTGATGGCCAAACATAGGTCATCAATCGGATGATTGTGCACATTATGCACATGTATAAATCTAAGCATCCATGTACATGGGATGAGAGTCTTCCCTATGTTTAGAAAAACTACAATAAGGCTCTCCATAGCTCCACTGGACATAGCCTATTTCAGGTGGGGCTGGGATTACAACACTTGGGTCCCATTGATGTTGCACTACCTATTGCAACCACATAAGAAGAATCGTTCCATTTTCAGTCTGAGACCGACAAAACCACCAGATTCATTGAGCATATTCATCACATCCACCAACAGGTCCATGATATTTTGCAGAAATCCAATGCTAAGTACAAGCAATGTCATGATCAACACTTGGTACCGCACAAGTTTCAGGTAGGAGACAAGGTCTCGTTACTATTACAAGGGAAAAACTCTCTATAATAAAGGGTAAACCAAAACAAACAGGTATGACTGTAGAAATCAACTCAATTCCAACATATGCTATATAAACTAATGTGCAATATAAGAAAGAGGCCTACCTCGATCCAACGTTTGATGATGTTCCACTGTTGAGAACTTTGACCCAAAGCTTTATACCTACAACAAGTTCTTAACAAACAAGTAGAGCAAGTACATAGTGATGATACAAAAGGGGTTAGCACATTAGATAGCATAATCCATTAATAAAAATTACAAACATGCCCATGGATAATAATCATATATTTGCAAGATACGAATAGTACAGGAAAGGAGTATTTCTATTAATAATTGATTAGTAGAAGTGACAACATTACAGAGTTTCGTGTCGGCACGGTTCGAAACTAAGAAACCAAGTTCCTTCCAACTCGGTCTCCACCACTTCAATCCTCCACCAAAGGCAAGCTCATAGGAAAGAGGCAATGAGGTCCTCTCAACAATAAGGAAAGAGCTTGGGGGCTGAACACTATGTTCAGACTTGAGGGACAAAGGGATGCAGACTCACTATGAAGTAATTTCTCCATAGTAACTTTGCTCTCAAAGTTGAATGCTTTCTCCTCTTTTCCATAGCTCGAAATTGTGCTCTTATAGCCTTCAGAATGCAATTGAAGGGCCGAGTCAAAATGTTTCTAGTATATGGAAGGCCAAGGATTAGAGATATTTTGTCGTGACATGGAAACCTGACCTCATTTTGTATTTTCTGGCACAAATCTCGATGTATGCGGGTTGTAGTGGAGCAGCCAGCGGATACACATCTTGCATAACTTATAGGGAGCGTATATGTGGAAAAATGTATATTTTTAGCTCCGGATTCATCGAAAAGGGATGATAAGTCTGCATAGGGAAATGGAAAAAGGCCCTCTGTGCAAGATACCAATGGTTAGGCAAATCTTGCTATAACAGATGCCCCCTAATGTGTGATATCAAAGGAGTATTTGCGATGGCCGAAATACATTATAAATAACCCAAAAGTGGAGTGGTAGAGAACCAGTTGGACAAACTCAATTACTCATTACATTATGTACTGAATTTTCATACATGGCTGCCAAGAATACAATGCAGATCCATGTGGAAAATATACCAAACAAGTGTTGATGGCCATGAATAGGAAAATAGAAATGCAGTTACATGCCAAAAGCTGTCATAGTCATGAACAAGGCCCAGTGAAGCCAGTCTCAAAATCACTTTGAAGATATCTGTATACCACAAAGTACAATCTGATCTCCCATGATCACTGAAGTCAAATAGGTACTGGTCCAATGAAGGGGAAGCAATAACTCATGAAAGTTGCGGCCACATAGTGATGTCTTCAAGTATTCTACACTATCCTCCAAAGGTGAAAGTCTACATCATGTCAATAAAGGAGTTGAGTTCGAACATGATGAGACATTGTTTAATTGTTGGTCATTGAGGTTTACCATTAACAAATGCGAGACAACCTACCAATAATGAAAGTAGGTATCAAGGTACCGAGTACATTCCTACAAGTGTGAAAAAGGAGTTGATGTTGAACACTTGAGAAATCCATTGATCAGGAGACATTGATGTATTCCCATCTGTCAATGGCGAGAGAGCCTGCCACTAATGACTGCAAGCCTCAAGGTACTCATAAAACTCTAGGTCTCATATCCAAAATAAATGAGTTGAAGTTGATGGAAAGAGACCTGCTGAAAGGAGAGCATTGAGGCATTTCTCATCTATAAACACGAAGAACAAAGAAAGAGCTTCATGATTTGGTGGATATCGGACAAAGAACATGTTCACGAACCAATGACCTTGTGCGTCTTTTGCTTGTACTAAATGCAAGTGGTACACGAAAAAGACCCTCTGAATAGCATCTAATGATGAAAAATTGCTGACAAAGGCGAGGAAACCACCAATAAGGCTAATGGCATCCAAGACACTGCATGAATCCCAAAGTGTGAATAGATGTCTTGTTGTCGAACACAAGGGAAACCACCCAGTCAATGACCAATGATGAAATGTCTATTGCTGGGTTCAAGGTGACCTACCAATGATGAAAGTAGGGCCAGGGTGCATGATAAGACCAAAGTATCATGTGATTCTGAGAAAAAATGAGGGTATGGCCGACATGCAAAGTCAAGATTTTTGAGGAGTGGCCGGCATAGGTTGATAGACTTCCTTTGAACAAGAGCATGAGACATATGGTGGACTCCGACAACATAGACTTATTGATGTGACAATTAGATGCAGGAGGCATCAATAACGTTCTCTATAGAGATTGGAAGAGTAACTAATCGGTAGAGAAAACTATGTAGCGAGATCAGTTTCCTAAGGCCATGCTAAACCCAAAATTATGATGACACGAGGACTCAATAAATTTGTTCTCTATTCAAAGGTGACACGACTGCTGCCAATTACAATATAGTACTCCCTTCCCGCCAATCTTTTTTTTATTTTTCATTGCAAATGAATGCTATTATACAGAGGAGGGAACGAATGTCACAAGTAAGCAAAACTAGTTCTAGCAGTGGAACGTACCTATGCTTCATGCAAGGAAATGCATGCGGGAGATGGACACTCAAGGTGATGTTCCCTCCAGGGTATAGGGTGTCAAATTACAAAGGATATAAACAAGGATCTGCTTGGTTGAGGATGCAAACTTCTTAGGCAACAATTTATAACGCAAAGCGAGAACCGACTAAAGGCTCAATACTGCAAGCGAGGGAATGATATGCAATAAAAAATTATAGGCTGAAGAGGATGCATAGTAACGGGGGTAAGAGACACTTCACCCTTAACAAAGGGGGTAAGGTCGGGAGAAGATTGCGTCGGTGGAACCACTGAGACAATCAAGGGAGAATTGGTGTGAAGAGAAACCACAGATGCCTCAGAATCTGAAGGGCTCTTGGGTGAGCCCCATGCTTCTGGTATCTCGACAGTAATCAGACACAAATGAATAAGGTGACTTCCTTCGCAAGTCCTACAAAAGAATTTAGGTTTACGACCGAGGCATCTAGGCTTCTCTATGTAACTAGCAGGGGAAATATAGTCATCTCCTAAACGATGAATAGAAGCAGGAGACGTGACATGGCTATGATTCGGGTAAAAAAGAATGATGCCCCCAACATAATTGGTAGAGGTTGGGGGAAAGCTGTCGACGTAGTTTGTAAAAGAAGTCGACCCATCTCTGACATGAATGGTAGAGGTTGGTGATGGAGAATCAGTATGACTGACAGTGAATGGGCTGGCGATAGATGGTGGCATTTGATTCCATAGTCCGGGGAAATATTGATTTTGAAAAATTGCAAGCCAGGCATGATATTGGTATACCTCTTTCCCTAGCCGAGAAAGGTACTGGTTCATGCCAAAATGGTCTGAATAGGTTTGGACAGGCATCGTCACTAAGGTCTGTGAAGAGACCGAGGTAGGATAAGGATTATTCGAGTGAGGATATATGTTGCCTCCTTATGAAGGGGTCCCATAAAGAGGGTAGTCTGAATCGTAAAACTGGTTCTCTCCATATGAAAGACCTGGTGGTAATTGAGGACCTGTCATGGAAAAAGTGTTTGAAGGAACTTACATGGCAGACGAAAGATACATGGGTGGGGTGTAATAAGTGGGATAGGCACCCATCTGAGTACTGGCTCCTGAAAGAGCATAGCTAGTATTGGATCCATAGGGGGGAAGGTTCCAACCTCCCATGGGGACACAAATCATATCAAATGAAGAAGTAGGCATCGGAGCCATGGTGCCCCTGGGTCCAATGCTAGTATTCATATATGTGGGCCAGAGAGAGGGTTGCACGGGGGAAGGCATATCAACAGAAAAATGGCTAGGGACCCAAGGTGTGGACTGGGCGTTGTAGTTCTGCATACCATTGTAAAAAATGGAAGGGTCTGTCCCCATGAAATTAGCAAGTATCATGGGGTGGGTAGCAGTGCATGAGGGAGAAAAATAAACTCCACTTTCCATAATTATGAAACCCAAAATAGACACCTAAGGTTGATTAGTACTCAAAGAGCATACCAAAAAGTCAAACGACCAATATGCATGCAAATGGGCTAAAGTGGTTGACTGGTCTCCCTCACTAGAGAAGGTATGTCTCGCCCAAGAGGGACCTGAGACTCCCCGCTAAAGTTTGTGGGTAACAGAATCAGTTATAAGGGCCCTCATAGGCTTAACAACCAGTCGGTCAGATCCCCCTCGAAGAGGTAATCTTCCATAAAGGCTATGTGTTGTCCGACCATATCTGACTCAGGATACAAGCAGAATAACCCCTACAAGTAACCTATGAGATACCTAAGTCAAGCAACTAATAAACCATTGTATAACCGATTCACAAACGAGCAATCGTAAGTTCGGATCACCGTATGGGCAGGGTAGAAAAGCCCGAAACCTTGAAAGCACCGCCTCTCACAGAGGTATGGGTATTAGCAAGATCCCCAAATACGAATAAATCCACAAAAATATCTTTGACGCTAGGTGAGTATCCAGGGGTTATCCCTTCAACTAACTAAGTGCGACCTCATGATTAACTCCGGTGTGAGCGGAGCCTCCTGATATTACCAATTATACAATGGACTTCCCAACTCCCTGTCTTAGACACATATGTTGATTTAACTGCCTTGGAGAAGTTTGCTCACAAGATCCTATTCCAAGGCACTAAATCCTAGGCTAGTTTGTGCACCCTAAAAATAAAATCGTGACTAATCAATTTTAGTTTAAAGCGTAAATTTTATTGGTCGTGGTTACTCAAAAAGGTATGGAAGTGAAACTCATGGTGTTATGACTCTGCAAGAAAATAAATACAGATATAATGCGAAGTCTATCTTTAACTTTTCAATGAATGATATGCTAATAAGATCAGTGCAGTCTTCAATTTCAACTCTGCAATTCATAAGTAAAATGCAATCTTTCACTAAATGTGCTAAGCTAATGATAAAGATTCCAAGACAGAAATGCCAACCAATGCAAAATGCCTATTTTTTTGTATTTTCAATATACTAAAAATAAAATGCATGGACTGATGAGCAACCTGATATATAAATTCTACTGTGTATAAAAGAAATGAGAAGAATACCAAGCAGCCAAGCAAGTAGCCCAGATAACAAGGACAAATCAAAAATGGAAAACAAAGAGAAAGACTCCACCCAAAAATTCAACTCCAAACATGTTTCTTGTCATCCCAGATAATCTCAACAGGAACTATAGAGACCAAAGAAGGCTCAACAATCTTCAAATCCCACCCAACAATCACTAAACTAAGCAAACAAGCAAGGGTAAGTGGTATACACGATTGTTCATGAGAACAAAGCATATATACACTCCTTGCAGTTAGACAAAAAGTGTGTATACACGACTTTCAAGGCAAAAATGGCATATATTCTTTAAAACAAGGCCAGGTAAGGGCAAAAGGCTGAAAACTCAGACTTAGAGTGAACAAAATCTGTCAAGCAGTGATACGACAAGAAATACGAAGGAAAAAAAGCAATTTAAGAAGAAAAAGTACTTCAACCCTTAGAAGGAAGATCTCTCCCCAGTGGAGTCGCCATTTCTGTTACAAGGGAAAAGCTCTCTATGGCCAAGGGTAAACCACAACAGACATGTATGACTGCAGAAATCAACTCAATTCCAACGTATGCTATATAAACTAATGTGAAATATAAGAAAGAGGCCTACCTCGATCCAATGTTTGATGATGTTCCACCGTTGAGCACTTTGACCCAAAGCTTTATGCCTGCTGTTGAAACAGAACTTGAATTTTTTATCTTGAGGAGAAAAAATTTTGTATCTTTGAGTCTTTGCATTTTATAAATTTCCTAAAGAAAAAATTTCATTTCCAATGAATTTGCGATGCCCTTATAGTGAATGTTTGGACAAAGAATGATAAAACTCAAAACGAATATAAGTTTTCCAATATTATGCGAAGAAATCTTTTTAAAACAGACTTTGATTTAAAACTTAAAGAATTTAAATTTACATCGGGATATCGGGATTCAGAGTTTTGAGTGAACAAATGTTCAATACAAATTAAATAGCGAAATCCCGATTCCCGATTTCCCGATACATTAATCCTAAATTAAAAACATCATTTACTTAAATAAAAAAAATCATTTAAACTTTAAGTTAATTTCATCGCAAAATCGGGATTCGCGATTTTGCGAGAACAAAGAAACTTGTCATCGTATTTTCCGATTTCCCGATTTCCCGATACATTAATCCTTAAGTGAAGATTAGAATTAATCTAAGCACTGTTAAGCATGATTAAGAGTAAATAATCATATCGGAATATCGGAGTTCGTTGTTTTGTGAGCAGCAGTTTTCATGACATTGGATTTCTCGATTTCCCGATCCCCAATTTCCCGATGAATGAAATCCCGAAATTTTATTAATCTGGATTAATTAAGATAATAAAAATATTTTAACTTAAACAATACATCGCGATTTCGGCTATCGGGATTGTTCGATGATTTGTTTCCTTGACATCAAAAGTTCCGAAACTCCGATAAGAATGTTTTCAAATGTAAATCAAGATTAACGCTAATTAATCATTCTTAGAAACAAGGTTTAAGGTCTAAACTTTTGATAAATGATCTTTAGTACGACGATTGTCCAAATTGGTAAGTTTCTATTATATTCGAAAATAATGGGAAAGCTCAAGTACAAACATTAAATGTATATCTTCGGGAATATCTTTTGCATTAAGAGCCTTAAATTCATAACAGAGGTACAAATCTCAATGCTTTATGATATACGCGGAGTAAATTTTGAAACGTCTACATTATCATTTCGAAGCTAAATTCCTCTCTGTTACAGGTTTTCGAGTGAAAATAGAGCTATGGCACCAAAGAAGGCTTCGAAGAAAAATGAAGAGCAACCACAAGGTGATATTATTTCAGACACTATAGCATCTGGGGTACACACTGTCAAGTCGTGGAATGGAATTGCCGAAATACTAGAAGAGGAGCTGAAATATGCGGCCACTGATTCGGATAATCACCTCCGAGATATCGCTGAGACCGAGCTTCATAATATTGCTGCGTGCCCGAGACTTGTTTCATATACCGATATGATCGCCTGGGCATTGGATAATGTAGACGTCCCGACCAGAAGTATTCTGAATGAGCAAGGAGCTGTTATCGACTCGTTCAGGCCTGAACATATCCAAGTAATGTATAAGCTCTCGCCCAATTATAGACACACTTATAATTCTGAATTTGTAGCTGCATTTAAAAAAAAAGAGTACATTGAAGGTGGCCAATCATACCCTAACATGATAAGAGGATGGGCCAGAGATGAAAACAAGTTTAGGGCTGATTTACACAGAATTTATGCCACAGCTTCCTTAAATGAATATATGGTGTATGTAGCAATGATATTATGTAGACTTTTTGGGAGAAAGGACCCTTTCCACTTCAATGCAGACTGGACACCTTTCTTAGAGGAAGTTTCGGAGGGACGCAGTTTCAATTGGCACAAAATTCTATCAGATAACCTTACATCAGAGGTCATGATTTACAAAGCAGCCAGGTCAAAAGGACAGCCAGTGTCTTTTTATATGTCAGCTTATATAATGGATGCCATTTTCTTTACGACCCCTTTCCCACTTATGAACTAGAGTTGGAATATTTCTTGCCCAGAGACTGTCCATAAGTACCATTCAACTCTCTGGGAGGAAAATACAAAAAATGCTTTTTATGAGATTTGTCATTATGTAATTATCTCTCTGCACAAATTATTCCTTGGATACGAACCCCGTCGTATTTCTAATACCATCATAGAAAACCTCAAAACAGTCGCTGACTGGTTCATCGAGGAAGATTTCTCCTATGTGAGGGTTTATGGTTGTTCCATTCCACCTCACGCACTTCCAAAATTTTTACTAGACAGGTTGATATGCAGAGAAGTGGCTTATCAGTTAGTAAATGGTGGTATTGGGCTAGAATTGAAAGCTCAACAGAAAAAGGCATGGCCATCTTTTCCTGTTTATCTAGGAAAATTCGTTCTATTAAACATAGGCCATTCTAAGGCATAATCCGAATCAATGAACGAAGTGAAATTAGTAGATATAGAGCACAAGAAACACGACCCATACGAAATAATCAGTCGGCATTTCACACAATGTGGTTTGAAAGCATATGAACATGAAGTTTCAGTTTATGATGATATTTTTAGAAATGCTAAATCTTATAAGGAAGTTCAGAGCAGAGTGCAAACCTTGTTACCTGATGCACAGGTGGGGTTTGAATCTTTTCAAATAAATAGAAGACAATGTCTGCCAAAAATTTTACAAGCAGAAATGTCAACATCAGCACAAGAGCAAGAAACNAGATTCAAACCCCACCTGTGCATCAGGTAACAAGGTTTGAATCTTTTCAAATAAATAGAAGACAATGTCTGCCAAAAATTTTACAAGCAGAAATGTCAACATCAGCACAAGAGCAAGAAACAATCCCTCCGGGGTTTGAAACCATCATTCAGTATAATGCAAGTGACAAAGATAAATTGGAAGAGTCTGAAATACCTCCTCAGAATACAGAGGAGCCTCAGACCAAAGAAACACAGACATAAAAGGGAAAAGGAATAGAAACAAGCATTATAGACCTTGATGACATTCTAGAAAAGGTTGGGGGAATAACTTCACAAGAACTTGGTAGTCCTATTACAACATTGACTCCACTCCAATAAACTTTTGGAACCCCTCACGAAGGAGTTCTATATGTAAATGATTTAGAGCCAATCACCAGAGATGAAATCCCTTCATCGGATTATTTTTTTAGCAAAAAACGAAGAGCTGTCTTGAAACAAGAATTACATCCTGTAGGAGAAAGAATGGTAAAAAAACATAAGATCATCATTGATGGAAATAAGCCAAATGAAGGAGAATTTGCTACAGAGCTAGCAGGAACCATGGGTGCTATAGCATCAGCCAACATGTACTCTGTGGGAAATCTAACCACAATGCTAGAGCAAAAGGATCGGGAAATAATGCAGCTACAAGACAGGTTAAAGGAAAATGAAAAAATTATTGGCTGGGGAATACAAAAAGGTCTAAAACAAGCTAGACTCAAAGACATCCAAGAAATCCAAAAGTTAAATGAAAATTTGGATGAGGCAAAAAACATGATACAGGTTACCCAAGAACAAGTGCAAAAGCTGAGCAATGACAATAAATCTCTGCAAAATAAAATCATTTCGATTACTAATCAAGTGATCGAAATGGAATATTTCAAGACTAAAGCATCAGAGATATATGTAAATATTAAGGAAGAACAACAAAAGATATTTTGTAATCTGGAGATCATCCAGAATTATTTCCAAGAATCTAAGAGGTCTATGTAAAAGGTGGTGCAAAAAGAAAGAGAAGCTAAAGCAGCAAGGAATTCGTTCCAAAAGATAATAACTTCTTTGCAAAAAGAAGAAACTAGAAAATCACATAAAATATTCATTTCGGAGCAGTTGAAAGGAGATATAATGATAAAGGTTTGGGAAACTAAATTGGAAAGATATAAAAGAATTACAAAAGGAGTCAATGAAGATTGTCAAAAGATCTTCGATTTTATTGAAAAAGATGCAGTACATATTGGGACAGATGGCTTTTCCGAGTTGTTAGGAGAAATCAACATTAACATGTATCAGCTGAAAATAAAAGAAGAACTTGAAGAAAAGAAAGAGGAAATCTCAAATATTAAAGCAGTCAACATTGCAGAAATTGAGAAGTGGATGATGGCTTCAAGTTCGAAATTGGAGAAAGTTAAATTCACAGAGAAAACAATAGGAAGCCAGTTGCCAGGCCTACAAAGAAGTTTCTTTTCTTTTGAAGAAAATGAAGTACCCGAGGCTCCAAAAGTCTTGGTAAACTTTTTAGAGAAATATGTTCAATACATTGAAGTTGATAAAGAAAGCTCTTCAATACAAATTTAGGATTTTGTAAATAACTTTATTTTCATAATTTTGAAATAAATTGTAAACGGTTGACACTAGTCTATGCGACCGTAATATTAGGAAGTTGGTTAGTTACCAACGAAAGACTTTGATAGAAAGGTATAAATATAATTTCAAGAGGCTGAAAAAATGGGCTTCAGAAATTTTAGAGAAAGCCAATTTTTGTAAAATCAACTTTGAAGTTTATCGGAATTGAAATCGCAAACAAGATTCTGGATCCTGCAATTTTGTGACTATGTTTCTTCCCCTGTTTATCATGCTTCATTAAATTGTCTTCTTAATGTGTGTTTCTAACCAGTGAATCAATTTGAAGTTATATACATTGTTGTTTATCATTTCAGATTGGTTTGGATGTTGAATGTTTTACAGTATTTCCTCTGAAATTACTTTAGTGATTTTAAGACCTGTAAACCTTATGTTCCTTAATATCTAATTCTGTTAGAAATATTGTTTTTCTTTCATCACTGTTCATTGAAATATAAGATTCTTTCCAGATAAAAGCCTTGTATTTCTTTATATTGTGTCTCATTGTTTACAACCTTAAAATTGTTGCAAAACTAGGAAATGACCTTGATTGTGTTTTTACATTACTGTTTTAGATTTTAAAGTTGTTTTGTTAGATATCATCTCCGAAAATCTGAAGTAACCAATCGATGAAAAACCTTTTACAAAACCCTTAAAAATCCTTTCACCCATGACAGTCCCTAGTGGTAGACAACCAAATGTAGAACTTGGTCTTCAGGATCAAACCAACATTGCCTTAAATCTATTTAACACCATTCTGTAAACTGCAACCAATAGGGCCGAGTTAGAAAGATCGTGGGCTGCTATCGAACGTGACATTAGCATCCAAGAGCAACGTGAAGCAAGACAGAGACGGTTGAGAAACTGAATCTGATCTAGTTTCCCTTTGTTTCTTTATTTTAAAACCTTACTATAAAAATCTGTTTTGGATGCCTTGACGGTGTGTTTTATAGCCTTAAAACACAAACTCAGGAACAACATCTTTTTGGCGCCGTTGCCGGGGATCGAAGAAATGAATTATCTCCCTGGGAAGAACGACATTGACACTTTCTGTTGTTGATAGTGAACAGGAACATAAAACTTTCTAAGGCTAAACTATCTTTCACTTGGCGACTCCACATTTAATAAACTGGCTAGTAGCCGTAAGAATACCAGAAAAAATCCGGATAGCAAACAAACTTCGCCAGTCTCTAATCCGGAAAAAATATTAAAATCAAGAAAACCAATAAAACAAATCCTTTTATCAGCTTATACTACAGTTCGACCTAATTTTACACATTCAAATTCATCGAAAACTTTTGAACGATCACTTTCACTTCCCCCTTCTTTTGACACTTTTTATTTTCCCGAAGTTTCGTCTCCGGTCTTCCAAGAATCTTCTCCACATTTTGTCTTGACTTCAGTTCCAAACCTAACCATGGCAGGACAAGGAGGTGTTGTAGGTGGAGGAGGTGCTGGAGGTGGAGGGGGTGCTCCTGGAGGTGGTCAAGTACCAGTTCCTGGGATTTTTGCCAAGGTAGCTGCTAGGTATGCTCCCCTAGTCCTTCCTGCCCCCCTTCATGATCTCCCTGAAAACTATATGAAGAGTCTCCCTAAATTTATAGGGGAGAGCGATCTAACTGCACAAGAACATATCAATTTTTTCGATCAATTTGCAGATATACTTGGAATAGAACATGAAGATGTTTATTCCAGATTACTTGTTCAAACTTTTGAGGGACAGGTAAGAACCTGGTTTCGATCCCTCCCAGCCGGATCATTAAGATCTTATGAAGAGCTAGAGAGTGCTTTCATCAGACAATGGGGTGAGAGAAAATATCACCTTTACTATCTAACAGAATTCGAAGCTCTAAAAAAGAAAAACTCTGAGTCGATGCTGGAATTCACACAAAGATTTAACAAATTATATAATAAAATTCCAGCTGAAGTTAAACCTTCCCAACCTTCAGCCAAAGTAACTTATGCTGGGGCTTTTGATCCTGAATTTGCTTTACTATTGAGGGAGAGAAGATCAGTAGATCTCCCTAAAATGCAAGATGATGCTGTTGAAATAGAATCCAACATGATGGCATCAGGGAAGCTTAAAGCAAAAATAGACAATGTAAATAAAGAAAATAAAAAATTTAAAGATCAAGGTGGACCTTCAGGGTCAGGAAAATCTGCTCGAGATAAAATAGATGAGATGGCTAGGGTAATCCAACAACTCTTAAACAAAATTTCGAAAATGGAGTTAGAAAAACCTAGAAGGGATAATTTTCCCAGAAAAGACTTCCGAAAAAATCTTGAACCACAAGGACCACATAAAACGATAAAAAATGAAGATCAAAAAATTCAAGCACCCTTTAAAAGTGAAGATTATATTGGAGAAGAAGATTTTGGTGAGTTTGAAGGATTGGACGAAGATATTAGTAATCTTGGTGAGAATAATAAGTATCCTTATTTATCTATACAAGATTATGAAGCATCTTTGATGAAGGAAAATAAATCAGAAGATAAAGTTAGCAATAATGCCACTGATGATCATACCTATCAAAGTGTTGCAGACGATATTATTGCTGATTTGCAGGGAAGATATAATCTGAGACCGAGAAATAAAAATCTTCCTAATGTTGAAACGAAAAAGGTTTTGATTAGAAGTGATACTAATGAGGAGAACCCAAAAGTTGCAGATAAACAGTTTGCAAAAAGAAATACAACAGATAACCCTGTACAGTTAGAGCCAGTAGGAACTACACCTGTAAATATACAGACTCCAATAAAAGAAAATAAGGTTGTATCACAACATAAAACTGAGAAAAAAGTTATGGAAGCCCCACACATGGAAAATGACAAGGCCATAGGAAATTTTAACTTGGAAAACGAAATAAGCAAGATCAAAATTCCTATCCCCCTTGTCGAATTAGCTAAAAATCTAGTATACCGAAAACAAATAGCTAAAATGATCAATTTTTCTGAAAAGGAAAGTCAGGCCGACACAATTAACTTAGAGGATGATAAACCTATCATAGTTTTCGGTCCGCACGTAGAAGGGGCAAAAGATACAGTAGCTCCTTTTTATATCACACTTACCATTTTTGATCACCTTTTACACAACTGTATGTTGGATTTTGGAGCTTCGCACAATGTCATGCCTAAAGCAATAATGGATAAACTTGGTCTCGAAGTCACAAGACCTTATGGTGATTTGTATTCTTTTGATTCTAGGAGAGTTAAATGCATAGGGATGATTAAAGACCTAGTGATTAACTTGGCCCAGATACCCTCTAAAAGTATCCTTATGGACGTGGTAGTTGCAGATATTCCCCCAAAATATGGAATGCTACTGTCTAGATCATGGGGTGCTAAGCTTGGAGGATCCATCCAGTTAGATATGACATATGCTACGATCCCTATTTTCGGAGGACAATTCACTCGTCTATACAGGGAAAATCGGATGGCATTCACTGTGAGTGACCCAAAAAATCCCAAAAATCACCCAGTGTATATCGCAGATCAAGATTTAGGGAACTGTATATTATCATTAGATGATGATTTTGAGATAGATGCAGATGATAAAGATACAGAAGAAAAAATTCAAAAAAATGAAATAAAAAAAAATGTATATAATACTGGTACTTGGAAAATGTTTTTTGATGGTGCTTCTTCCTATCTTGGAGCTGGGGCTGGAGTACTACTTATTTCCCCTGATGATCAATTTGTGATTCCTTTTTCTTATAGGCTCCAGTGGTATATAGACTATACAAATAATGTATGTGAATATGAGGCTTTAGTACTTGGTTTAGAAGCTGCAAGAAAAATGAAAATTAAGAATATTGAAGTCTTTGGTGATGCTGAATTAATCATAAAACAAGTAAATCAACAATATCAAGCTAAACATTCTAGATTAAGGTCTTATAGAAACTGTGTATGGGATTTAATTGAGAATTTCTTCACTTCTGCAAATTTTCATTTCGTCCCTAGAGCCGAAAACCAACAGGCCGATGCTTTGGCTAAAGCTGCATCAACGTTTGACCCCCCAACTGCTTTTAATTTAAAATACCATATTCAAATGAGACATCGTCCTTCCATACCTGATAATGTACAACATTGG
>SNQJ01S0092921.1:9956-22718 GCA_010110895.2 Picea sitchensis | reverse complement strand
GTCCCGCACAAATTAACAAACAAAAAAAAATAGCATAATCTCCTAACTCCGTTTTAGCTATTTCGCTTGCGATGTTTTGAGATATATTTCATTAATGTTTTCTAAATACATTTGAAATCTTTATTGATTGGATTATTTATAACCATATATTATCCTAACAACATAAACATAATAACATAATCCCCTAGCTCCGTTTTAGCTATTTCACTTGTTTTTTTTATTGGATTTTTTTCAATTCTTTGTAAAGTTATTCTTAGCCTAGAAGTTCATAAGTATCTAGATTGAAAACATGCCTAAAATAATGATTAAATGTACTAAATAAGCATTTAATACCTAAAAATGTAAGAAATAAACTTTAACTTTTTTTTATCAAATAATTAATTTTTATATGAAAATATGAAACTAATAAATATAAAGAGAAAATAATAATAATAATATTTATTTATTTATATTAATTAAATTACAAATAAAAAATAAATATAAAAATGAATTTTTTTATAAAAGTTATATGTAAAAATAANTTAATTTTTATATGAAAATATGAAACTAATAAATATAAAGAGAAAATAATAATAATAATATTTATTTATTTATATTAATTAAATTACAAATAAAAAATAAATATAAAAATGAATTTTTTTATAAAAGTTATATGTAAAAATAAAGTTGTGTAATGGGTTATTTTGATATAAGTGAAAAAATTGTATATCAACATTATGCTTACAAACTTTCTTAGATAACAATGGCTAAGTTTTTAAGATAGTTAATATACGAAGGGTTTGAAGTTTGGTTGGATAATGTGATTGAACCTTATCCTAGCAAGGATGTAATTAAGGATTTTATGACCTAAGTAGGTGATCCACATTTGGTAATGACCTTGAAAATGGAAAGCTTAATAGGTTTTTAAATAATTAATATAAGAAGTGTTTGAAATTAGGTTTTTAAATAATTAATATAAGTGATGTAGTGATTTTTCGAGGGTTATAATTTTTTACTCGATTATTTGTTTGGGCTGAAATTTTATAGGGAGTTGCATCTCAAAGAGTTCACTGTCGTTCTGATCTAATGTTTCAAATCAGACATTGTTTCAACACTTTTCTGGGGCTAAATTCTTTCATATAAGGCCTCAAATTGGGGTTTTAGTGTTTTTACTGGAATTTTCAAATGTTTAATTATCAATTATCTCTTAGTTTATGAACTTAATCATAAACACAAGTTGGAAAATAGTGTCTCTCTAGTTAGATCTTAGTTATTGGTCAATTTTAGAGTCATGGGAGAATTTCCTAAAATTAGTTTTTCTAAAATTAGTTGCTTTCGAAAATATCAGATAGTAGTCATAAGAGGTTGAACTTCCATTGTAATAGTTAGGCTGGAGAAGGAATACAAGAGAGTTATTTTCCATTCTCGTGTGTTTTCATGGCTTTTAGTCTTGCGAATGAATCCAAGTTTATAGGTTACATCATCTGGTATCAGAATAGGAATATGGTTGGGAGAGGAAGAAGAAGAGCAGGGTATCTTGCTTAGATGCGCAGAGATATGAAAAACCTCAAAACTCAAGTAGAAGATATTACAAACATGTTGGCTAGTCAGAGAATAATACAAAGAGAAGTGTCTGATGATGGGACAATCCAAGGAGATGTAGATCGACATACAAAACATGAAGAAGAACAATTAGAGCACATGACTTTTGAAGAAAGGATGCTCAAGGATTTAGAAGGGAGAACTGATAGGATCAAGATGGAAGTTTCAGAATATGTAGGGAATATTAAACCATAAGAGTTAATAGATTGGTTAAACACCATGGAATTTTTTTTTGAATGGCAACCTATGTCAAAGGAAAAGAAGGTGAAATTTGCATGCACCAAGTTGAAGGGACACGCCATGATCTAGTGGGATAATGTGCAGAAAGACAAAGAAAAAAATGAGAAAGACAAAATTAGGACCTAGAGCAAGATGCAAAAAAAATTGTGAATTTTTGTTTTTTTCCTCTAGACTATCCCAAACCCTTTTTCATAGATTTCATAACTTGAAGAAAAACATGTCCATCGTGGAGGAACTCACACATGAGTTTTATCAGTAATACATTCGTGTGGATCACCAAGAAACTAATGAGAAACTAGTTGCAAGGTATGTGAATTGTTTAAAATTTTCTATTCAAGATGATCTGAGCATGCATAGGGTTCACGACATGGAAGAGCCATACCAATTAGGCTTAAAGGTTGAGGAAAATCAAAACCGAAAATTTACTCAACAAAATAAAGGAGCAAGGAGGGGTACATCATCTACCTCACATGGTGGTTTTAACTATGGCAGAGGAGAATCATCCCAAGAAGCTAAGAAAGAAGAAGATACTTGACAAGGTAACTTGAATCAGCCATGAGGAAGAGGATTTTGGAGGGGTAGAGTTTATGGTGGTGGTAGAGGAGGACCTTATGTGTATTTCAAGTGTGTTGTAGAGGGTCATCAAGCATTTGAATGCCCAAATTATAACATGAAAGATCCAAAGCAAGAACAACAACCTAGTTTGAACTTGGTCCAAGCTGAGAATGAAGAAGAAGGAGCTGAATTTGAAGTCCTGCCTAATATGGGGGATAGTCTCATGATGTTATGAGGAAAATCTCTCTATGGATAGGGGTAAACCACAACAGGCAGAAATGACTGCATAAATCAACTCTATTCTCAAGTATGCTATATAAACAAATATGTTAGAAAGACAACATAAAAGGCCTACCTTGTAGAGACATTCGATGAAGTCCATCGTTGAGCACTTGACCCAAAACAATATACCTGCAACTAGTCCTCAACAACCAGGCAATGCAATCATATGGTGATAATAAATGATGTTAGCACATTCAATAGCATAATCCATCAACATTCATAACAAATACGCCCATGGAATAACAATTCAAATATTTGCAAGATATCAATTGGACGAGAAAAGAGTATTTCTATTAAGATATAACCAGCAAAAGTGAATAAGTTACAAACTTCCGTGTCAACACGGTTCGGAACCGAGAAACAAAGATCCTTCTAGTTGGGCCTCAACCAAAGGCAAGCTCATGAAAGAGAGACAATGGAGTTCTCAATTAGCAAGGGAAGAGCTTGGGGGTTGAACAATGTGTTCAAACTCAAAGGATAAAGGGATGCAGACTCAATGTGAAGTGAATAATTCCTCTAGAGTAAATTTTCTCTCAAAGTTGAATTCTTTCTCCTCTTTTCCATAGCTCAGATTTGGCCCATTTATAGCCTTCAAATGGAGCTGAAGGGATGAGTTGGAATGTTTCCAGTATATGGAAGTCCAAGGATCATTGATCTTGTGTCGCAAAATGGAAACCCAACACCATTTTTCATTTTTGGGCACATTTCCTGATGTACATGAGTTGTAGTGGTGCAACCTACGTATATGCATGTTGTACAATAGGGAAGGCTAATATATGTGGAAAATTTGTATTATGCATGGGGTGAGGCAAATCTTGCTATAACACATGATACAAAAGTCAATGGTGATTCTCGAAAAAGAGCAAAGGAAGAGTAGCGGTAATGAATATTCTTTTCTTTAGACAAATATTTTTCGAACCAAATGCACTTTCGAGGGAAAGGTATGTCAAGTTATTGTTGATAGTGGAAGTTATGAGAATATGGTTGCCAAAGAGATGGTAGATAAGTTGAAATTATGTTGTGAAACACATCCCCATGCTTACCGAATTGCATGTGTTAACACATGGGATGTGTAGGGGGTCAAAACATCTTGGTTTTGTCTTGTTTTGAGTCTTAGGGTCTTTAAGTCTTAGGCTTTGGGTTATATTCTATGTCATAACTCAAATTTTTGGTTTTTATAAGCATAATATTGTTTTAGTCTTGTTTTAGAGCCTTAGTGTCATAGGATTATTCATCATGACAAGAATAAGGTTCCTTATGGGTCACACTCTTGTTCTAAAACATCATCATCATGACAAGTCCTGTATCAAAGGTGTACACAAGTTTCCATTATGTCACTTTCCAAGCATTTAGAGGTCAAGTCAAAGGTCAGTTCTATTTGCTGCCAACTCACCTAAAAGTTCACAACGTACTAAGAAGGTAACTCCTACACTTATCTTTCATTATTATGTTTTGGAAACGTTTCAAGGGAAATTTCATGGTTTTCAACGCTTTCATCCAATTTGATTTTCAAGGATTATGTCATAGAAAATTCTAACAGTTTCCTTGAAGTGCGGTACTGGATTATGAAATTGGCACTGCAAACTGGTGCTTGCATGCAGACTAACGATGCGAACTTGTTGAAGGAGACTGTTCAAGTTTGGATGCCTTTGTTGAAGACCATCTCAGGTTCACAAAGCACCAACATCAAATCCATATATATCAGGTATTCCTTGATGATTTTCATGTTGCTTAAAGGTTGACAGAGGAATTGAAGTTGTTTTGAATTACTGGCACTATGAATTGTTAAATTCCATGTGTTGTGAACTCTCAAACCCATTGCTATGGTGTTCTAAACCCCTCCTATTATTCTAAGTTGTTATATTAAGGTCAACTTATCATTCCTTCTGCAAATAAGCCATTTTTCCCACTGATATCTCTGCACTGCGAACTACCTGATTTAACTATGCATCACCATTGTGCGCTGGAAACTGGCATTGTGAATCCTCTGTCTTTGGATTGTCAAAACCCTTGTCTTTTGAAATCATCCTAAGACCCACTCTTAACCAGTTGTATGAGCTCTCTATCAAACCTGGAGAGTATGGTCAATCCTTTATAAAACTAAGATAAGTTGCATACCATACTGGTGCTATGAACTGATACTGGTGTTGCTAAACCCATGTTTTTACAGAGTTGCATTTTTACATGTTTGCATTTTTTACTGAAAGTCTCAGTGGTTGTCCCTCTTATCTTTCCTTTTGATTTTTTCTCCACTTCATACCACTACTGTGTATAAGTGTTTAGACAAAGTGATCTCCAGGCAAATCAGTTCTATCATCAAACCCTAAATTTCATGTTTACTCTGGTTTTCACATACCAACTGTCATAAGAGTTTATAGAAAGTGTTCTTCAAGCAATGATTATGGATAGTCATCAAAACAAGAAGACTCACAAGGGGGGATAGATTGTGAGGATTGGACCATATGACATGAAAGTCATTATCTATGAACCATTGCTTAGGGAAACATTTCCGAGGGTGGGTTGTCTTAATTTTTCTCAAAAGATGTAGACAGGACATCCTGAAGTGGCCAAGGAGTTTGCACTTAATTTTAATGGGACAAAGAATAAGGTGGGGATGTTGGAGTTTGATTTTTCAGATAATTCTATCTATGTAGCAACAAAGATACCTGATTGTGGTGATAAATGGTTTAAATCCATGTGATTAAACTCTTCTTTATCAAAATAATTCCTTAAGCCTGAATATCAAAAAGACAACCTGTCTAAAGGAGTGCCAAGAAGTCACATGATGGAATGTTTTGACAAAATGCTCAGGGTCATATAAAGGTATTTCACATGTGAAGGAAGGTTCAACATGGTATACCAATACCACATCAGATTATTGTTACACTTCACTAGAAAAGAATCCATGAACCTTCCATTCTATCTTTTCAGGAGTATTGGTAAGATGTCAGACAAAGTCTAGGCTAAGTCAAAGTAGGTAGATACCAGTGTTTTTCACTCTGGTCTAATCAAGATGTTAGTAATGGAAGAGATAAATAAAACTAACACTGACTAGGAAAATTTCTTAACTACATCACATTTTCAGTTAGTTATTGCTCTTACACCACATTCCAAAAGAAAAACTCCTACCCCTGTTGAGAGGACTCTGCATTCAAATTCAAGAAAGAAGAAGAGGGTGACTAGGAGTGATAAGTCTGTCAGGGCTACTGATGAAGTAGAAATAGGTGGTCCTTCACAACTTCCTAATAGAGAAATTTCACATGTGGAAGATCCTATCCCCATGGATATTCCTTCAAACAAACCAAGAATCTTGAAAGGAAAAAATCTTGTCTTTTCCCCACCAGTTGCTGCAGACAAAGTCAAACCTAGAAGACCTTTTACTAGAGAAGCAACCAAGAAACATGTCCTCATGAAGGATGATACAATAGATACCTCAACCCAACAAAAAGACAAATATAATTCTTCTAAGAAACCCACAGAATTTATTGACATCAACACTCCTTAGCATGAAATCAAACCTACCTTCAAAAGGCTCAGGAGGCATCTCAAGGAAGCAAGATTTGAAATTAACAAGTTGAAGAAGGAAGATTTGGGTTCCACGATAAAGTTAAAGGATATGTTGGACATGTATGAGGATATAATTGATAAATAAAGGTTCATGTCTAAGAGGTTTTTTCCCCTTCACAGGAAACTCAATAATGTCTATAGGCATAATATAGCCCACCAAGCTGAAATCAGAAAATTAAAGGCAGAGTTAAAACCTTTCAGAGAAGAAGTGGCAAAGAGAAGCTTAGACGTGTTGGCCAAGGTGGCTACTAGAAGTTCCATAAAAAAAAAAAAGATAAATACAAATGATATTCTAAAACCAACATCATTTTTGTCAAATTTTTATGTTGCATGCATTTACAACATTTAATGATGGTTATGAATTTTGAGCTAGACTTAGCATTTTTTTGTGTTTTTCTCCAAGGATATATCAGGGTTATAAGTTTGTAACATATCTAGACACCTGGTACAAGTTTTAAGGTTGTGAAAATTTTGCAGAAGAAAAACAAGATGCCATAGGAAAGTTCGCAGTGCCTGGACTCATTGGCACTGTGAACTGGTTGTTTTAGGATAGTTTGCAGCGTTGTGCTGCAAATTCAGTTTTTTGAAGATTTTGGAGGGAAGGGAAGTTGCCAATTGTCAAGGGGATATCATACCAGCACTCAAAGGATCAATTTCACTTTGTAAGGCCACTTGCCTCAAGGAGCTGCAAACATAAATACACATCATCAAGTTGTTAAAGACTGGTGTATACATTGCCAACATTTTCCTTCAAAATAGAAGTTTGTTGTTTTTTTGGTTGTACACATGTTTCCACGCTTCCCTTAGGCATGATATCCTATGAGGAAGTTGAGGGACAAATTGTAAATTTTTCTTTTGATAGGTTTATCTATTTAAGAGGCATTGTAAGAGTAGAAAGGGTTCGAATGGTTAAACAGAGAAACTCTTATCTTTGGTATTGTCATTTTTATAGTAGAGATTTTCCTGATGTATGGACCAGATCCAAGAAAATTTTAATGGTGGAAATTGGTCTTATTCTCATTAACATATTTTTTTTTTCTCACATTGATATCAGTCTATATCGAAGGATTCATCATGTTGGTGTTTCTTTATTGCAGTAAAAGATTTATTGTGATATTGCATGCAAATTTATCAGAGTAGTTTTGTCTTTGGATTTAGATGCTCTTATTCAAATGAGTTTTATTTCATATGTGTGTCAGAAATACCTGATGTAAACTGATATACATATACACTTTCATTGCTAAGTCTTCCATCTATCATTTCTATCTCTTAAACCCTGATTTGAAGCCATTCAAGGCCTTGTTTGTTGGTGTGTATTTCATGAAAGGATCTGTGATAAACATCTTAAATTTAGTTTTACATCCATTTTCCACATATTTTTAAGAACATTATCCTTTACATTTTGATGGGTATCAAGATTACATCTACAATAGTCTAGGTGTGACTTCTAGTGCTAACAACATGGTTCAAAAAGGGAAATGAAGTCACCAACAATAAAAGATGTTTGATCAAGTTTATCATCGATGAGACTTGTAAAGATGAAGTATGGTGTGATCTCATTCTAATGGATGCATGTCATCTGTTATTAGGGAGGCCTTGGAAATATGACAAAAAAATCATGCATGATGGAGAAAAGAATACCTACACCTTTTGGAAGGATGGATCAAAATTCGTCTTATTTCCCCTTAAGATGAGGAGAAAATTGAGAATATGTTGTCAAAAAGAGTATGTTAAGGAAATGAAGGAAACACGATTATGCTATGCATTAATATTGAAAAAAGGAGTCATGGAAGAAGTACCAATTCCTACTGAAGTGGCCAAGTTACTAGAAGAATATGTTGATTTTATCCCTAATGAACTACCCCATGGTCTTCCACCAAAGAGGGATATTCAACATCACATTGATCTAATCTTAGGATCATATTTACCTAATCAAACACCCTATAGGATGAGTCCTACACAACATGCATAGCTCAATCGACAAGTGACATAACTTATAAATAAATATTTGGTAAGAGAAAGCATGAGTCCTTGTGTTGTACCCGCATTGTTGACTTCCAAAAAGGATAATATATGGAGGATGTGCACAGATAGCAGAGAAATAAATAAAATTACCATCAAATATTGGTTTCCAATACTGTTCTTAAACGACATGATGGATGTGCTAGCCGGAGATAAATATTTTAGTAAGATTGATTTATGAAGTCGATACCACCAGATCTGTATTGGCGAAGGGGATGAGTGGAAAATTTCCATCAAAACCAGTGATGGACTATATGAATGGATGGTGATTCCATTTGGGTTGTCCAATGCACCTAGTACTTTCATGCAGTTGATGAATACTATGCTTCGACCTTTTATTGGTAAATATGTTGTCATTTATTTTGATGACATCCTAGTTTTGAGTAATAACAAATAAGATCACTTGCAACATTTAATAATTATATTGGATGAATTGAGAAAACATCAACTTTATGAAAACCTGAAGAAGTGTAGGTTCCTGCAAGAAATTTTGGTGTTTTTTGGTTTTTTCATCTCGACGGAAGGAGTGAAGATGGATTCATAGAAGGTCAGAGAAATGTTAGAGTGGCCTAGTCCTAGGAGCATAATAGAGGTAAGATTTTTTCATGGGTTTTCTACCTTTTACCAAAAAATTATTCGAAATTTTAGTAGTATTGTATCACCCATAACAGATTGCACAAAAGGAAAGACATTCATGTGGACCAATGAAGCTGAGGAAATTTTTAAGCTTCTAAAGAAGAAGGTAATTGAGGCACCCATATCATCCTTACCAGATTTTGATAACGTGTTTGAGGTAGATTGTGATGCTTCACATGTATGCATTGGAGCTATACGTATCCAAGAAGGTCAACCAATTGCATTCTTTAGTGAAAATTTGAATGAGGTAAGAAATAACTATTCCACATATGATGTAGAATTTTATGCAATTGTGCAAGCATTGTGACATTGGAGGCATTATTTAGTGTTGAAAGAGTTTGTGTTATTTATCAATCACATTGCATTAAAATATGTAAACACCCAAAATAAATTGAACAAAATACATGCAAAATGGGTCTCTTCCTTACAAGGCTACACCTTTTTTCTGAAGAACAAATCAAGACGATAGAATCAAGTTGTAGATGCTTTGAGTTGGCACACTATTCTTTTGACAACCATAGAAAATAAAGTAATTGGGTTTTCTACATTAATGGATCTCTATGCATCTGATAATGATTTTCAGGAGATTGTGGAATAGTTGAAGAATTCAGTCACTAGGAGCATGGATCTTAATCAGGGTGAATAGTTTATGCAAGATGAATACCTATTCAAAGGAAAACAACTATGCATTCAAGTTGGTTCAATGAGGGAAAATATTATCAAAGACCTTCACAATAGTAGTTTGGCAGGACATTTTGGAAAGGATAAGACACTAGCCTTAATCAAAGATAAATATTATTGTTCGAAGATGAAAAAGGATATAAATAGGTATGTGGAACAGTGTAGGATTTTCCAAATGTCTAAAGGACACTCATAGAACACAGTGTTGTATATGCCATTACCAATGCCCACAGGCCCATGGAAAAATATGAGCATGGATTTTGTGTTGGGATCCCAAACACACAACGAGCTAATGATTCTATTTTTTTGGTTGTTGATAGGTTCTCTAAAATGGATAATTTCATTGCTTACAAGAAAACTAGTGATGCATCGAGGGTGGCAGAATTCTTTTTTTCAAAAGTTGTTATATTGCATAGGGTTCCAATTTTTTTTACCTATGATAGAGATACTCAGTTCTTGGCTTATTTTTGGAGCAATTTATGGAAGAAAATGGGGACTAAATTGCAGTTCAACAGTGCCTATCACTCCCAAATAGATGGGAAAACTGAGGTAGTAAATCATAGTTTGGGAAACTTGTTACAAAACATTGTTGGAGAGAATCCCAAGCAATGGGATTTGTATTTACCTCAAGATTTTTTTTCCTACATTAGTTTAGTGAATAGATCTACAGGTAAATTTCCATTTCAGGTTGTTTACGGTAGAAATTCTATGGATTTCCTAGATTTGGTGCAGCTACCACTTGGGGATAGGATCAGTGTTGATGGGGAAGCAATTGAAGAACACTTTCAATAATTGCTACAATATCTGAGACAAAAATTGTAGGCTAGTAATGAAAAATAAATAAAAAAAAATATGCTCATCGATGATACTAGGTATTCAATGAAGGTGATTTGGTGATGGTTTATTTACGGAAAGAACAGTTTCCTATAGGAACCTACCACAAATTGAAGTATAAGAAAATTGGTCCTTGCAAGATTCTCAAAAAAATAAACGACAATGATTATAAGGTCGATTTACCAGCTGATCTCGATCTCCCTTGTGTTTAACGTTTCTGATTTGTATATCTTCCATGGGGACGATCTGGGTGATGATGGTGAGGTAGAGGTGTATTGGAAACAAGCCATTATGAGAAAGAAAAAGGAAAATATTGTGCATATTTTAGATAAGAAGACACTTCATACTTGACAAGGCCAATACAACCGATATATGGTCGAGTGGGAAGGCGTAGCACCAGTAGAGAGTACATGGATTATAGAGGGGGACTTGTTGAACCTAGATCTAGGTAAGTGGAAATAGTTTGAAGATAGTAACTTGCAGGAGTTGCGTTCCTTTCAACCAGAGGAGAATGATGCATGGATTTTCCGAGGATCATAACTTTTGACTTAGTTATCTGTTTGGGCTGAAATTTTACAAGGAGTTGTGTCTTGAAGAGTTCATTTTCATGTATATATAAACCTTTAGATTGGATATCGCTTGGACACTGTTCTAGGGCCAAATTCCTTCATATAAATCCTCAAATTGGGGTTTTAGTGTTTTTACAAGAATTTTTAAATTTGTAATCATCTGTTATCTCTTAGTTTATGAACTTAATCAGAAACAAAAGTTGACAAATAATGTCATTGTAGTTAGCTATTAGTTATTGGTCAGTTTTAGAGTCATGCGAGAATTTCCTAAAATTAGTTGTTTTTTTCTCAAATTAGTTGTTTTCAAAAATCTCATATAGTAGTTATAAGGGGTTAAACTTCCATTGTAATAGTTAGGATGGAGAAGGAATAAAAAAGAGTTATTTTCCATTCTTGTGTGTTTGCATGGTTTTTAGATCTTGTGAATCAATCCAAGTTTATTGCTTACATCAATAAGTGTTTTACATTTGATTATATAGTGTGGCTAAACACTTTCCTAATAACAATGTAAATACGCATTTTTTGTTTTAGATAGATTATTCACATTAATGCTATGAGTGCTCCACATATGGGTATTTGATTTTCTATAAGGAAATTGTTGATATTCATAAAAGAAGGGACATAATTATTGGTATTCATAAAACAAGGGACATATAGCTAATACTATGCTATAAAACTAAAGATATACATACATAATTGCATAAAGGTTTGAGGAATGGACATAACAGTTTGTATGAAGGAGCGAGTTTAGAAATCAAATGTATGGATAGATATGCATGGTTGAAAATCATATCCATGTAAGGTCACAAAACCAACCTTAAAAGATATCTCTTGGGTTAAGCTATACGAATGCATAGTTATGGAATGAGGATTTGGTTGGTTATGAACTCTAATGTTAACTCAAGGCTTAAAATATATCACTTGGTTTAATTTATATGAATGCATAATTATGTAATGAGGATTGGTTGGTTAGGAACTCTAATGTTAACTAGATGCATAGAAGAATGAGGCATACACATAACTATGTCCATGGTTACATGAGAAATTAAAGCTTAGAACAAACTTAGAAGAATACCAAGTATGCCTCTATATGGATAGACATGGAAGGTTGAAAATCATATCCATGTAAGGTCATAAATATAGCCTCAAAACATGCCCCTTGGGTCGAACTATAGGAATAAATAGTTATTGAATGAGGATTCATTTGGTTAGGAACTCTAATATTAACTCAAAGCATAAATGCATGAGGCATAAACATAAGTATGCTTGGCATGGTCCCATAAGAAATTAAAACATAGATGATACTTATAAGAATACCAAATATGTTTCTACCACCATGATAAATGAAAGCTTAACCAAACCAAACCATGGAAGGAGAATAGATCATACCAACATAACCATTGATTGATGTACAATATAATATGAATTCTTTATCCAAAGGGAAAATGCAATCAAATTGCTAACAATCCTTTATACCTTATAAGAGTGGGAAAATTGCATGATATAGGGGTGTACATACTTTAAGGAGATAAATGTATAGAAAATCCAAGGTTAGATAAGAAAATATGGAATCTCATAAGGACTTAGCAAGAAATCCAAAGCATCTAAAGAGAATCTAAAGAAAAAATATTATTTATTCATTGTAATTTTTAATCACAGTAATTAGCAAAGGTACCTAGTGTCTTTTGGGAGTAATAGATTTCATCTTTAAAAAGCCAAAGAAGTTAACAAATAAAAAATAGTGAGTTTTTTCATGGTTTTTGTTAGCTCCGTCATTTTTCTTTCCATTTAGAGT